>QRFJ01000025.1:2331210-2566210 GCA_006176705.1 Cocos nucifera
TATATTAAAATCATATACGACAACATACATATAAGTTATGATAAATTATCTGTATATATTATATATAGTTAAAAGTTGAATAAAATTGTTATAGTGCTTACACGTTGTCTAAACCAAGTTGCGAACTCCCTTCGATGTCGTCCCTCGATATCTCTATTATTTTATCACAATAATATGTCTCTATGCTCTCTACAATAAATACATGCTTATTATTTATTTTACCTCATGATAACTATATATTGTTAATTATGTAAAAGTACTTACTTTATAAAATGATAAATTTTTTCATAATTATCTAGTACATAGAAATGCACTAGATCATACTCTTCTATATCCATATATTTGTACTTTCTTCTACTAATGGGATAAATATTAGTTTTGAAAATAGATAATGTAGGTTCAATATCGGTCCACTCCCTATTTGCATTGCACTCTTCACGATTAAATCATGTTTCTATATCATCGAGGTACATCAAACAGAAACATATGTTTCCACAATTGATCCTTCTGGACATACTTTATTTCGCACATATTATTTTAACTTATACAAGAATCTGTACATACAAAATAATAAAAATAAATATAAAATATACATAATTAGAATTATAATGATTGTAAATTAAGTAAAAAAAATTAGCCCTTTTATAATATTATTACTATTCAACAAGATACATCTATCGATACCGAACTGGCCCAGCAAGCAAAGCCTCTCTTAGAAAGTGATCGCTAAGTGTACCATAATATCAAAAAATGATGGCTGAAAAATTTTTTCAAGCTTACACAAAATTAAGGCAATGTCTGATTGAAGCTTTTCAAGCATATCAACTTGGAGTTTCCAACAACATAATTCTCAAAAGAAAATATCCGATTCAATAAGTGCATTTTGTACCTCTATGATAGAGAAGCCATGCATCACAACAGGTATAAGAGATTGCATCATAATATGAGGGTCATGATTCTTCATACCTGAGATATTGCTGTCCTTCAAGTTCACATGTCTTGAAATATTAGAGGTAAAACCATCAGAAAATTTTGCAGTTTTTAACCACTGATAAAAACTTTTTTTTCTCATCTCCATGCAATGTATAACTTGCAGTTGACATTAAGAATTTCTGACCATCATGGGGCACCAAGTGTAACTTATGCCACAATCTCTTTCTTTTTAGGTCTAGCCAAGAATTCGGATTATTCTTTTTTTCTTGATATTAAGAAGTGTCCCAATAACATTATCATAAATATTTTTTTTCAATATGCATAACATCTAAATTATAATGATGCAAGAGATATTGCCAATAAGGCAATTCAAAAAATATGCTCGGCTTCGTCTAATTTAACTCTACTTCATTATACTTTTGCTTGTGACTCTCAGAAATTTTGCCAAATTTGATACTATTAATAACCTCTAGTTATGTCAATATGTCATCTCCACTCATCATACAAGATAGCCCATGCATCTCTGACTTTCTATTGAAGTATTAATTCTGACAGATCCTTCAAGAATGATTAAATGATAAAAATCGATGATAATACACAGGCAATTTTTTTTTCCATGCTTCAATCTAATGGAACATCTATCACCGTTGCAAAGTAGACATGCCAAATATCTCTTTGTACTCTATTCAGATAGATTGTCATATGCCAGAAAATCATTAGTTATCCATATTATCATCACATCTAATCGAAAAAAAAATTTACTGACTAAATTGTATATTACAATACTAATCTCCCAAAGTTCTCTCAATTCATTGATTAACGATCACAGATAAACATCTATTTCATTATCAAGAGCTATAGATTCAGAAAAAAGCAATGATAAAAGTATAAATAGCTTTTTCATGTATTTTCATTATACAATGTTGTGCGGCATTAGCATAACCAGCCACAAACTGTAAGCATTGCTCATGGTTCCGAACTAAAATCATCAAACACTAGGTCAAGACGAATGTTGCGTTGGTCACTAATAAAATGAGAATATTATTTATCAAATTTTCTCTAAACTATAAAATCAGCTAGATGATTAATGATATTATCCTTATAAATTCTCATCTCATGATGCCATTTCATCGCCTCGATCATCCTCGATGATGATAAAGTCTCTAAAGTCTTAGTGTTAATGGAAAGTATCTTAAAACCTTATAAGACCACTTCTTACCCCTACTAAAGTCTTCAGTATACCTTAACTCACCACATTCTAAGCAACAATCTAAGTGTTGATGCTTTTTATAAAATAATATACAATTATTCTTGCATGTATGTATCGATGTACAATCTAATCCAAGTTCATACATATACTTTTTTGCCTCTAAGTATGATTTTGAAAATTTTTCACCATCCGATAATGCTTCCTTAGTTAAGTTTAATATATATTCAAAGGATTTTTGACTTCAACCAAATATGGTTTTACCGTGGAGAAGCTTTATTAAGTACTTAAGCTTCAAGAACTTCTTACAATTTGGATACAATGGCTCCTTTGCATCTCTTATAAATTTTTCAAAATATCCATCATTTATATTGTCTGTATTGTCAAGAGACTTATCGTGAGTATTTTCGTTGGGTACAAAATTATCCCTATATTGGATAACATATGCCCCTTCATATAAACCATCTAACATATCATTGATACCAATTAATCCAAATACTTGACTGACATATTAGTCTCTTATGTTAGTAGGTCTATATTTCCCATGCAAATTCTAAATAGTATACTTTGAATCCATATCCCAATTCAACAAGTGTTCCAATACTATATCTACAGGTTGGAAATAGTTGTTATGACATCTCCGACAAGAACATTTGATTATATTGGGATTATCAACTCTCTCTCTCTCTCGTACAAATCTTATAAAATCCCTAGCACCTTATCGGTATTCAGGTAAGATGATAGAATGGACATTCATCCAACTCTTATCGATATTCTCTATCTACCAATGAGAAATGTTCATTATTAAAATATATGTTATAAAAAAAGTTTTACAAATGCATGACCCTATCCATTTCAACTTATTGCTAATGGATGTGGCCCTATCCCTTTCAGGAAAGTGACAATCTTATTATTGTCATTACTTATTATTTTGTTCCATTATTATGAAAATTTTGATAGTATCTCCTCATGATTTTCCAAGTACACGATGTGAATATAATGTCTACACACTCCATCCAATATACATCCAACGAACAAAGGAGAGATAGCTGCTAAATACCATATAACGAAATAAAACATAACTACTACTAATAATAAGATTTAAACTTTTCCAAACCGTCCAAAAATGAGGCATCCAAGAGTCCTTCATCTCAGAAAGGACTCTTGAACAAGAATCTAAAGTTAAATGCAATTTAACTACCATCTCTGAACGTAGATACAGGGATGGATTCCTAATTTTTCAAAAAGGGATAACTCCGCATTGAAATTTTTCTACAATAATTTCGGCAGAGATTCCCATATAAAACGAATGTTTTCCATATTTTCTTATTCATACATATATTATAAACATTCAATATACATAAACTATCATCATTCGACAACATTACCATAATCAAACATGCATGTGGGGTGAGGTTAAGTGCGGGAGGCTGCTTCCAAGTTTATCACGCAACTTTAGGTATGTATCCCATAACTTTAGGTATGTCACTAACAATCAAACAGCATGGCTCTCTGTATCACATAATTTTAGGTATGTCACCAACAATTAATGCATGAGTTCTACTTAAAGCACAAAACTTCCAAGTTTATCATAATTTTATTATTTGTACTAAACATATAGCGTAAAACATTGTTGCTGTCCTAGTTTAACATGCAGCTAGATAAATTTCTTGCATTTTGGTCACATACTGATTCTGGTATTATCTAAATAGTTTGATTCTGAGCTATCTTATGTCCAATCAATGTGCATTGATCCGTGCGTGCTAGTAGTTTTAACTATTTTCTGAGCTATTCTTATTCTTTTGGTAGAATTTTGAGCTATTCTTGCATAATTAACTATTTATGTTCTTAGTGTTTCTAACACCTTGTTTATCACAGCTTCATTGTTATTGTTAGTTCAAGCTCTAAGACATCAATATAATTAACCAAAATTTACTTGGATGAAGTAGATCCTATCGGACGAAAACAACTAGATTGGGGAATAAGGTACAAGATCATTGAAGGGATTGGCAGGGGGGCTTCTTTATCTCCATGAGGGTTCTTCACTAAGCATCATTCATCAAAACCTGAAAGCAAGAAATATTCTGCTAGATAGGGACATGAACCCTAAGATACCAGGCTTTGGACCTGCAGAGCTTTTCAGCAAGAGTGAGTCCCAAGGAAACACTAGCCGAATTGCGGGGACCCAGTAAGCACAACCGCATCAATACCTCCTCTTAATTATTGAAAAAAAAAAAAAATCAAACCAATTACTATTCTGATCTTTGAGCTGAATCATCAATATTTACTCACACAGAAAATCTGATATCGTCAAATTATTTATGGCAGTGGATATATATGGCTCCTGAATATGCTAAACATGGGCACTTCTCCACTGAATCAGACGTTTTCAGCTATGGGGTGCTAGTTTTGGAGATCTTGACTGGTCGGAGGGCTAATGGTTTCCAAGGATCTGGGGAAGCTGCAGACCTTCTAAGCTATGCAAGCGTTCATCCGGTCATAAGTTGATCTACGACCACCACTGTCAATTGCATTTATGGAAATCTCTGCAATAATTAATAGTTCCCCGAAACATATTTGCTAAATATGAAGGAATGGTGTGACAGATGATCGATCGAAGTCTGGGTGATTGGTGTACATTGCAAGAAGTATTGAGATGCATTCACATTGGGCTACCATGCATCCAGGAAGATCCAGAAGAAAGACCTGAGATGGCATCAATTGTGCTTATGCTTACTAGTTGTTCAGTTAGTCTCCCAGCTCCTTCAACGCCTGCCTTCCTTGTAAGAGGAGGAACAACCAGTGAGTTGAGTTGGATGTGAATAATCTGAATATGGGAACTGGTTTCCAGCTGTTTGTTTTAACATGCCCCATTGCATTTTTTAAAACTTTAGAAAACCATAACAAAAGAGAGAAGAAAAACCCTCAAGGGACCAAAAATCCTTGATTCATTTCGACCAAAAATCCCCCGAACCCCACAAAATATCATGCCCCACTCAAACAGCCACGACGACTTGCACAAAATCACATACGCTTCCCCAACCGGTTCTCTTTCTCAGGTGCTCTCCTTCCCCACAGATCTCCGAAAGAGAGAATGAAATGAAGCGAAAAGAAAAGGAATGATCAAAAAGTCTTACCTTTTAACTTTTCCATCCTTCCTTGATTTGTCCTCTGTTTTCCCCTGGACGGCGGCGGCGGTGGCGAGGGCGAGGATGGACGGCGAGAGAGGAAGAGAAAAAGCCGAGGGAGAGGGAAAGAGATCGATTCCGGAATAAAAATAAAAAAAAAAAAGGAGAAAGAAATAGAGGAGGTCGGTAAATGTAATCACCTGCACGACTCTGAGTATCGATAATTTCTTAATATTTATCTATGCTTATATTACATTGATAAAAATAATTATTTATATAATTATTAAATGTAAATATAATTATCTATCTAATTATAAATATTAATAATTTATTATTATTATCTATGCTTATATTATGTCGTAAACATAATTACCTACATGATTACTAAACGTGACGATATTACCTACACTTATATTACGTTCCTAATTAGATTTATCAATACTTAAATTTTATCTATACTTTATTTTACATAGCTAATTCAATATTTTCATGCAAAATTTTTCATAAATAAATTTTGCTTTCTCTTGATGGGGATATAGAAATTGCATTAAGAAAGCTGAGTAGAGGAGAGGTCGTATATAGTATAGAGATAAAGCAAAATAGAGAGAGAATAGAGATAGCGGTGCGATATAAAGGTTGTTTCGAGTGGGCTAAGCAAAGAAGAGATAACACATGATGTGGAGGCAGAGCATAGCAGAAGGAGAGCCCAGGTGATGGTGATAGTGGGGATGGTAACAATAGCTACCGGCAAGAAATGAAGTGAGAGAATAAGAGAAGGAAATGAGAGAGCCGAGGGAGAGCGCGAGAGGCATCAATGCCAAAAAAAGAAAGGGAAAGGGGGAGAGAGTGATCGAGAGCACGCGAGAAAGGAAAATGCTGAAAGAAAAAGACTTCATAGGTCAAAAAAGGATACTTAAAAAAGAAATTTAAACAATCCTAGTATAATTATTACATCAATAATTTTTTACCAATATTTTTTATTTGTATGGTTAATTCAATATTTACCTACGCAAATTTAATGTGGGTAATTGTTTATTTACATATGCAATTTTTAAGCATCAGTAATTATCTATTTACCTACGCAAATTTAGCATAGGTAATTCACTAATATCTATGCAATTTTTAAGCATTGGTACTTATCTATTTACTTACGCAAAGTTAGCATGGATAATTCACTAATTATCTATGCAATTTTTAAGCTGGGTAGTTATCTATTTATCGATGCAAATTTAATGTGGGTAAAAGTATTCCTAAAAAAAAATTAAACAACCTATTACCAATGCTATTTTCTAAATACCAATACTATTATTGCATCAATAATTCAGAAATAAAGTGAGAGAGCAGGGAGAGAGAGAGAGAATAAGAGAGTAGAGGGAGAGCACGAGAGACGCCAGTGCCAAAAAAAAAGAAAAAGATGGAGAGAAAGTGATAGAGAGCATGTGAGAGAGAGAAACTGCCGAAAGAAAAAAAATTCATAGGTTAAAAATTGGTTCTTAAAAAAAAAAATTTAAACAATTCTATTATCGATGTTTTTTCAAATTATGGTATTATTATTGTGTTGATAATTTTTTACTAATATTTTTTTTTATTTGTACAGCTAATTCAATATTTATCTACGCAAATTTAGCATGGATAATTTATTAATTATCTATGTAATTTTAAAATATCAATAATTATTTATTTACCTATGCAAATTTAGCATGGATAATTCTCTAATTACCTACATAATTTTTAAGCATCGGTAGTTGTCTATTTACTGATGCAAATTTAATTTGGATAAAAGTGTTCTTGAAAAAAATTTAAATAACCCATTATCGATGCTATTTTCTAAATACCAATACTATTATAACGTCAATAATTTCAGAGATGGAGTGAGAGAGCAGGGGAGGGAATGAGAGAGCCGAGGGAGAATGTGAGAGGCATCGATGTCAAAAAAGAAAGGAAAAGGGAGAGAGAAAGTGATCGGGAGCATGTGCGAGAGAGGAAAATGCCAGAAGAAAAAAATTCATAGGTCAAAAAGGGGTTCTTAAAAAAGAAATTTAAACAATCACATTACCAATGCTTTTTTCAAATTTTGGTATCATTATTGCATCGATATTTTTTTACCAACATTTTTTATTTGTACAACTAATTCAATATTTACCTATGCAAATTTTGCATAGGTAATTCATTAATTACCTATACAATTTTTAAATATCGATGATTGTCCATTCACCTATGCAAATTTAGCATGGGTAATTCACTAATTACCTATGTAAGTTTTAAGCATCGGTTGTTGTCTATTTATCAATGCAAATTTAATGTGAGTAAAGGTATTCCTGAAAAAATATTCAAACAATCAATTATCAATGCTATTTTTTAAATACCAACACTATTATTGCATCAATAATTCTATTTTCTAATAGATCTTCCTCAAGCGTAGCTAATTGACATAATTTTACCAATGCTTTTTTCTTGCGTGGTTAATACTCATCTTTACCCATATAAAATTTTGCGTAGGTAAACTTTGCGTTGGCTAAACCTCAATTTCTTATAGTGAATCCTTATTATAAATTTCATACTTTTGACCTTCATAAGGATTTGCATTGTCAAAAGGTATTGCTTACAACTTTATGCTAGGATTATCCATGCCTAAATGTAGTATTTAACAAGGATTATCCTCATCTAAAGAAACTATAAGCAAAGCTAATCCTAGCTAATAGCTACTCCACATTTATACACAAATGATATTTTCTATGTAGTTTTCAACTTGAATCATCCTCACCAAAAAGTTGAATATTTATAAATAAGTATTTTTAACAAAAAAAATTGACAAAGATATTTTTTATTTTGGTGATAACTAATGGTATTACCAATGAATCAACTTTTGGCAAGAACTATATTTGTTCTCATCTAAAATAATATATAATGGCTGCATAAACTAGACCTAGCGAGTATATTTTGTCCTTCTCAATAATATTTGGTAAGAAAATTTTAGGTTTTGGTAAGGATCTTTTTCCTTGTTAAAGGTGCTTTGCAGTAGTGAAAGAAGATTCTAAAAGGCTATGAAAGAAGTTATAAAGACAATTAGAAATGGCCTCTTGAGATTTAAGCTCCATACCATCTTTCAACAATGCATGAATTTTTTTTTCTTCTTTTCCTACAAGAAGCAATCATATGGAAGTAAGATGTGTTTCTATCTCCCTTTTTTTAGTAAATTAATTTGAGATCGCTACCCCCAAATCATCTCTTCTTTAGTGTATAAACTATTAAATGATTATTGTAAAATTCTTCTATTTGATAATTCTTCTTGTGTTAAATTTGCAATCTCTTACTTTTTTATCGAGTATGTTAATATTTTTCAATAATTTTCTTCGATATTCTTATTAATAATTCTCTTTGAAGAAGCCCATATTTTTAGTTTTGATCACGGTCATCTCAGATTGTCTACCTATGAGGTTGTAAAATTCAATCATCCCCTGATTTGCTTCGGTTTAGCAAGCATCATGTCATCAAGATTAGATTCTTTAGTCCATCATGATTCGAATTTGAAAATTTGATTGGTCGAAAATTTAGTGCAGCTATCCATGGCAATGAGTATGTGATCGGACCTCAAGCTTACCAAAAACTTTTGAAGAGAGGCCAAAAATTCATACTCCTATTCCAAAGATATAGGGAACCTATCAAATCTTGCCAAAATTGGATGGTCTCTCTTATTTCTCCAAGTAAAATTCCTACCTTTCAATTTAAGATCTAAGAGATTTAGAGAGTCAATGAAGCCTGCAATTCAATACTAACTTTGATACTCTTTACAGAACCTTTTTGCTCTTTAATTGATTTTATGATATTGAAATCACCTACAATTACCCATACACCTATAAACTGAGATATGATTACTCTTAATTCATCAAAGAAAATGGTATCTCAAATCTATTGTTTGGGCCATACATCGATGTGACTGTGAAATGCTTTCTCAGATGGTTGCAAAACAACTCAATAGTAACTAAAAAAATTTTTATTCGAGATCAATTATGAGAGAATAGATTCATGTTCTATCCCAGTAGAACCCCATTAGATAGACTAGCCACATCAAAAATCACCCATCAGAAATTTTCTACCACCAGATGAGTGAAGAAGTCCATCTAAGGGGCTTGAAAGTTTGGAGTCTTAAATTAAAATAATACTACAATTGCTGAAAATTATTAAAGCTCGAATAGCCCATCTCTTTGCAAGAGTAGAAGCTGCTCTTATATTCCAAGAGATAATCAACATAACTGAGAATAAGAACTCCAATCAATGAGTATTTTTTCTATTCTCCAAGCAGCTAGAGTACTGAAAACGTGAAGGACACAGCATCATAAGACCAATTGAGCATGTTGAGATCAAATAAAATCCATAATCGTTGACTCATAAGGACCTCTATTGACTTAGATTCAAAGAGCAAGGCTATTAAGCCACACCAACAAACACCTTATCCTTTTCAAGCTTAAGAATGGAAGAGATCACATTTTTTGCTCTATTGTTTGGCATGACGAAGCCACAAGATCTTTCCCATTCGATTAGAAGACTCTTCGAAACTCTATGCAAAGGCAAAGTAAGGTGGGGATCTTTGTTTTGTTTGTCTTTGATGAAGATTTCCTCATCTTCCTCTTGTTAGGAATGAGCTTTGCTGTTACAGCCTTAACTCCACCTATAGTTTTTGGTCTTGAAGGCCTTTTGAGGGGCCCTTTAGAGGCACAAGAGTAGTTCAAGGGATGTCACTATTTAACTAGAGGGAAAAGTTTCTGAATTTTAAGGAGAGGATATGTTGGGGATATAGCTTTAAAAAGAGGACTTGCATGAATCCTAATGAAAGGGAAAGAGTTAATTGGTAGGATCTCCACCCAAGTCAGGAGTGGATGTTGCTAAAAAGAAGGGCAAGAAGGACTTCGGCTGTGGAACCTCTACTACAACAGTGTGAGGGGAAGACACAAAAATATCTTTCAAGCTGCAATAAGCACATTTAATGCCTTGACAAGGAGTAAGATCATTTTCTTTTAATGGCGGTTCTGTTTCACAAGGAGTGAAAGAAATCAAATTAACCAAAGTCTCGATTATGATATCAATTGCATGAGGATTTGGTGTCAAAGCCGACCTATTTGAATATGAACTCATAATGCCAGTGAGCCCTTAGTTCGTACTAATATGAAAATAGTGCTGGTAGATATAGATACACTGACGAAAGGTTCAAATTCAAGCTGAATTTCTAGTTGAGCTCCGACCAAGAATTTTCAGGATATCCTCACCATTTGTGTCACCCTCTTCTCAGCAATAGGGGTTAGAGCATCTTCTAATGAAGATTAGATTTGTTAACCAATAATACCACACCTTCTATACGGAAGAGGATGCAAGATTCAAAGTGCTTGCCAAATGCCCTTTCCACTATGGATGAAGATGGTATTGGTTCTGAAGAAGAAGCTCCTGGACTCTAATCCCATATAGAGTTATCATCATCGGTCTGATGAAGGATAGCTTTTCTATTTTGTTAAGTGGATCCCAATCAGTATGTGGCAAGAGATCAGAAGAAAAGATCCACCATTAGATGCTTCCAAGATTGTGATATTAATGTGGCATTTGCCTTCACCTATCATCAGCTGGATGGCACAAGAAATGAATTCCAGGTTCTCATAAAGGATAAAGATCTGTACTTAGAAAGATCTATATAAAAGGGAATGTTGTGATATTCTTGAGCAACCTGATCCCTACCATCATCTATTGGACGAATTTAAGATCTCTAGCTAGTAGCGAAATTCCATGAAGAGCCAACCTATCTTTGAATTGCATATTATAGCAGAGTTCCTCCATCCCTAATGGACCATAGCCTGACATCAATGTTCCAAGCTATCACCTTCTTTGTTCCTTGGCCAAAGATGTTCAATAAAGCATGCCGAGAAGGGAAGAAGACAGTAAAGGTAAGGTAGCCATATTCTAAGGGGTCCCAAGGATCATGGGGAAAAAAGCAAGTTAAGAGCTCTCCTTCTATGTTTTGAAGGAGGAAGTACCTCACTTTTAGTTAGGGACACATGAATGATGGCAGTAATATCTAGTTTGGCATATCACCTGATATGTAACTTCATCGAAATGAAAGCTTTAAGATATTCCGGCCTCCACAAGATGTAGAAGTGTTCTTGATAGTCCATTTTTTTCTTTTAGTCACCACATCTCTTAGCTAAGTGGCCAACTCCTAGCAATAGAAGCACACCAGCTCATTCATGGCACTCCTTGAAATGGCCAATTTTGCTATACCAGAAGTAGACATTGGGTATGAAGCGGGTGGGATGCTTAGTAGTCCATTTTCTTTTTTTAGCCACCATACCTCTTAGCTAAGTGACCAACTTTTGGCAATAGAAGCACACCACATTCATGGCACTTTTTGAAATGGCCAATTTCACTACACCAAAAGTAGGCATTGAGTATGAAGCGGGTGGGATGCTTGGCAATTAAGGAACAATATTTAACAATAAAGAAGTTAATGTTATTAAGCCATCTCTGAGGGTGGTTGTTAGAATAGTAAAATGATGGTTTGAAGATATTTGCCTAGAATCTTAAAGAAAAACATGCTGAGATCATGGAGGCTTGAGCCTTGGATGGCGAGCCAAACAAGCTACTATCTGGTGAAAGAGGAGATTTGCCCAAGATGCCTTAACCTAAGGTCTCAGCTGGTTGCTGGTGCTGGTGACTATAACTACTGCTATCTTTTTCAAACCTCTGAAGACCTCTATCATTTATGGCTCTAAAGTTTTTGATGGACAAGGAGACTGTCTTTTCACCTCCTACTTTTTTTCTAGTTTAACCTTGTTAGCTCCTATATGCAGCATCTTTCTCCAATCCATGGTCACTAGTGGTACAAAATTAACTAGTTGCTTTTGTTGAGTTTTAGCACCTCAAATTTGATCCACAATAGCGATAGAGGAGCCTACAATGAAATCCATGGGAAGAAACCTGCAAGAGGGCACGACCCACAGGCGTGCGCGGCCTGCAGTAATGTGCAGGTGCAACCAGGTGCAACTGTGCAGTGCACATGCGGTCCACCACGCCCAGGCATGCGCATGGTCCAGGGAGAGGAGCATGGACCTCCTAGTAGTCCACGCGAGTCAAATGTATTTATTGCGGTTCACATCTTGCGCATGGATCTCTTAGCAGCTCATAAGCATTTCACGCAGTCTACAGGGTCTCTCATGCTATTTTTAATGTGGGTGCACGATCGAATGGGTGCGGAAGCATGTAAGCCTGATCAAATGGCCAGAAGATTGTTTTAGATCCTGTTAGGAGATCTAAATCAACTAAAACTAGAATTTAAGGCCTTTAAAAGAGGCCTGATGACTTGTGCAGCATGTGCAATCGGTAAGGCAACAGCAGAGCGTTGGCCAAGGCATAGACAGAGCACCGATAGAGGGTCAGATGGTAGAGCATCGAATAGCAATAGAGTGTTATTTTGGATTTTAGAGAGCTTTGTAAGGAATTTATGCTTCTTATTGAGAGAGATAGATTGATGTATGAGAGTTGAGAGGGTGTGATCTTTTTTTATAATTTTTTCTATTTTCATAGTGAAGCATGCATGTCCTATAGAGGTAAGCCTTAGACTGATCTATATTTTTGATTGTATTCTTTCTTGCATCTTTTTTTTTTCTATTATGGTATCAATATTGTTACTAATATTGTGATCTTGATCGAGAGGATCCGTATTTCGTACGAAAGATCTTTTCAATAAGTAATATCAGAATAAGTGGTATCATAATAATTGGTATCAGAGCTAGATTATCAAAGTACTAGATTTTTTGAGTTGCAATGGTATCAATCAAGATTGAAGAAGATAGAAAAAACAGGCTCAATCAAGATAGAGATCAATCGGTATGATGGAAAGAGTAATTTTTTTATAGCAAGTGAGGATGAAGGATGTGCTCATCCAATAAAGATTGATTGGTGCTCTCTTATACAAGAAGAAGCCGACCATCATGGAGGTAAAGGATTGAAGGTAGCTCTAGATATAGGTGGTGGACACGATCTGCTTGTACTTGACAGATGATGTGGTGATCCATATGCTTAACAAGACCTTCCTAACGGCGATATGGTCAAAGCTCGAGGAGATGCATATAGCGAAGTCACTCATCAATGCTCTCTTCCTCTGAAAATAGTTCTACTAATTATAGATGAGTGAGGGACAAAGAATGCAGGAGCATCTTAGTAATTTTCAGAAGATCCTCACCGACTTTCTCAGTATTGGTGAATAGATTAAGGAGATGACTAGGATATTGATCTTGCTCTCATCACTTTCTTCCTCTTTTGAGTCTTTGGTGATTGCTTTTCTTGTAGAAAAGAGTACCATCAAGATGGACGAGATTATTTTTGTACTTCTTAAAATGAGGTTCTTAGACAATAAAATTAAGCCTCAAATTTTGGTGGCAACTAGGCTATAATGGTGACTGAAGGTAGTGGTGGTAGAAGATGAAGCAGTAGGGGATCGTAAAATGGGCAGTCAAATTCTAAGTTAAGAGACTACAGCAAGATCAGATGCTACCGATATAATTAATTGGGATATCAAGTTAGAGATTGTCCACAGCTTGGAGATCTGATGAAGGCTACTATGGCGGTGATCCAAGATAACACACTGATGAGACTGATGATGTATTTATGATCTCCGATGAGGTATCTACTTCTTTTCAATAATCAATTTTAGATTCGGTATGTTCATATCATATTTATTGCAGAAAGAAACTGTTTGACTCTCTAGAGAGCAGTGAGGATACTATTTATTTATCGGATGGATCGAGCTATACGATCAAGGGCATTAAAACCATCAGCTTACAGACATATGATGGAGTAGTGAGAAAATTAGATGAGGTCCGATACATATCTAATTTTAGAAGAAATCTAATTTTATCGAGCAGATTGGATTCAAGCAGTTATAAATGGAAAGTTGATGTTGGAATCCTGAAGGTTATGCATGGTAATAGAATTGTTATGAGAAGAAAAAAGTATAAGGATACCATCTCTTGGCAGAAAGCTCAGCATGAGGTGGAGCTCCAAATATAAGTGGAATGGGCACGAGATGGGAGACTAGGAAAGATGACAAGTGATATCGCAGGATAAAGTTTTTATTACCATAGGAGGTTATTCCGAGCAGACCTCAAGTCAGACAGGTCACAACATATGACTAAGATGGAATTGAGCGGTCTAGCTTGACTTTCATATTTGTCCATCTATAAGTAGCCAGGTATATGTCCTAAGGCATGAAAATAAGATCTGCAAGATAATCTAAAAAGCTCTCAAAGTTAGGTGGAGGTTGAATATCAAGTTAAGATGAAAATTATTAAGTTTTAGCATCTTGAATTCGACCCACAGCAACGACAAAGAAGCCTACAGTGAAGCTCATGCGAAGAAACCCGTAGGAGGGCACGGCCTGCAGCAGTGCATGGCCTAGCACGCTAGTGCAGCCCAGGCGCATGGGCATGGCCTAGGCATGACCGCACAGTGCATGCATGGTCCATCGTGCCTAGGCATACGCGAGGTCCAAGGGAGGAGTGTGGACCTCTTAGCGGTCCATGCGCAGTCCATGTGCGCCAGATAGGTTTGATGTGGTTCATGCCTCGCGCATGGACTCTTTAGCGGTTCACAAGCATTTCATGTGGTCTACAGGATCTCTCGCACCATTTTTCATGCAGGTGCGGGAGCATGTAGGCCTGGTCAAATGGCTAAAAGGGTATTTTGGATCCTATTAGGAGACCTAAATCAACTAAAACTAGGATTTAAGGCTTTTAAAAGAGGCTTGATGGCTTGTGCAGCTTGTGTAATTGGTAGGGCAACAATAGAGTATTGGCTAGGGCACAGGTAGAGCACTGATAGAGGGTCGGGTGGCAGAGCAGAGTGTTGAATAGCAGCTGAGGGCTTTTTGAATTTTAGAGAGTTTTGTAAGAAATTTGTACTTCTTATTAAAAGAAAAGGATTGATGTATGAGAGTTGAGAGGATATGATCTTCTCTTGTAATTTTCTCTTTTCTCATAGTGAAGCTTGCATGCTCCATGAAAGTAAGTCTTGAGCTGATCCATGTATTTGATTGTATTCTTTCTTATATTTCTTTTTTTCTGTTGCAGTATCGACATCATCATTGGTATTGCAATCTTGACTGAAGGATCGGTATTTCGTATGAAAAATCTTCCCAATAAATGGTATCAAACCAAGTGGTATCACAACAACTTTTAGGTGGAGAGTACTTTATGACCAAATTCAATTGTAAGACATTGGGCCAATATTACATGCATGATAGGTTGATAAAGTAGTCATTCTTTGAAGGTTGGCAACTTAGGCTTACACATACAATATCCCCATCCACTAGCATAGAGATTATGTTACCAACCTAACCCATTCTACCTTTAAACTAAAGTCTCTAACATGCTTATGTTCATCTCCAGATGTCCATCTTACTAAAAATACTCCCATGTTAATTAAATAAAGTCCCACATATAATTTACTTTCTTGCTTTTAGATGAAAACAAGGACTTGCAATCTACAAAATTAGTAGTGTATGTATGTGGGTGTGTGTATACATATATTATGAATAATGGAATATTTTAACTATGGGACTGAAAGATCACAACCACCCATAATACTTCTCATGTATGCACGTTTGAATATAAGAATATTGTAAAATAATCATTTGTATGCAACATATGATAAAATCTAGCTATGCCTAATATTTTCTCACAAGCAACTTGCATTTTACAACATCTCTCTTCCAACGCTTCCAAAGCGAATAGTTATTTCTTATGTAGAAAATTTTTTAAGAAGAATAATTCTATTAGAATTAGACTACTCTATGTTAAATTTTTGAAAACAAGTAATGATTCAAAATCAATAATCGGCTATTCAAATTGAAAATCAAAACATTAAAGATGATCTACAATATAAAAAATATTCAAAAATTAAAAGTGATATATTTTGATGGTATCTGATCTAAGCATCAAGTTGTACAAAAATGAGCAATCTAATAAAATTATATGATATTTTATTATGATCTAATCATCAAAATGTAACAAATTTAAATCTATCAATGTTAAGCATGTAGATCATGATTAATGAAGTGGATTTCCAATTTACACGCCTCATCATATATTTTAGCAAACCAAAGTAATTGATATAATTCATTTTTATATCCATTTGATGCATTTATTAGAGACCATAAAAGCACATAAATTTTTGTTTCTATTTTTTTTTAATAATATAGATTATCTCAATAGCATAGATCTTCAATTTAGATGTTATGTTTGATGCCATAAATTTTTTGGAAGATTTAATGACAACTGAGTAGTCCAATTTATTAATGCCACTCTACTTGTTAGTGTCATCTCTTTGGGAAAGCATGAGAATTTTATAAAACTCTAATTTGATAGGATCTCAGACTAGGTTTTGGCATATATGTGATTGCTGGCTCTTTAGAATCCTCTTCCATCCACTTATCTTTTCTTGTCCATTATAAGCACTCTTATCTTTTAACATATAGATAGGGGTGGCAATTATAAGTACTCTTATCTTTTAACATATAGATAGGGGTCGCAATTGCGTAAGGTCGGATCAAATATAGATTGGATCAAAAATATTTAAATTTAAATTTAATTTATTTATTAAATAAATTAGATATTGAAATATGAAACTTATCCAATCCGTTTAACCTGCTTATATAATCTAGCTTAAAAAAAAAAATCTGATCACTCCCGTCCCCTCAAAATCCTTTACCTCTACGTTCCAGATACTCCCTTCCGATGAGATGATGGGGCTGCTAGTCCCCGTCGCCACCGTCACCTCTGCCGCCTCCACCTCCTTCCCAGTCGTCTTCTTCGATAGGAAGCAAGAGGTTGAGATCGCCACCGTCGCCGTCCATCTCATCCTTGGCTTTAAGAAGTTCCAAGCCATCATCAGCCAGAAGATCGGGATCGTCTCTACTAGATCTCCACCTTCCTCGTCCATCGGAAAAAGGCCTGCACTTCGCCAGAGGCCCGCCGCAAGATCCCCATCGACGAGTCATCCGACTTCGCCGCCATCGCTCGTGAGCATGACTGCTTCGTCCTCACCGTCCTTCGCCGCTCGTGCTGGGAGAGGCAGGGCAACTCCCGCCGCAGTCAACGCCACGATGCTGCCGCTGCTGGTGGTAGGGAGGCAGATGTCGATCTAAAGAAGGTCGTCTCCTCGCCACCATTGCCGTTCCGAAGAAGATGATCCTAAGGAGGAATCTAGCGGGGTCTCACTTCGTGGATCGATCGCTCATGGGGCTGATGCTGGATCCCTTCGGATTAGGACCCTGCGATTGGGACTATGAGAGCCAGCTGAGGAATCTCTAGCGGCAGAGGAAAAAGTACCTCTTTTCCACGACGGCGTACTATTCTTGTGCGGTAGTGGAGGGGGATACGCGTGGGACGCTGCGACAATAAGTGTGAGGGGACGGCGATGGCGCGGCCAGCGGTATGCGAGAAGTGGGAGGGGGTGAAGGAAGAGGGGCGTCTGCGACTCTGCTGGATTCTATTTAAATATTTTAAATAAAAATTATAAATAAATTAAATAGATTAAATAGGTTGAAAAATTTAAATTTAAATTTAATTTATTTAATAAATAAATTAAATAGATCAATTCGTTTATGATCCAAATTCATTTAATGCAAATCCAAATCTACTTATGACGGCCAAACATGGTTTGTCATCCCTACCTAAAATATTTTTATTTGACTATAAGAATTAAAAAAATGCATATGAACCAAATATGACAATTTAATGAATTTTTATCTAGTCATATTAACATAGAGAAAATAACAACTTATTTTAATATTTTTGATTTAATTATTATTTAATAATCAAATTCTCGGATAGAGTGTTAACTGCTCATCAAATGTTCATATGATGAGAGTTTGATTGGAAGGTGGCTCTTCAATTCCAACATGAAAGATCATTGGCCCTTGCTATCTTAGTCAGGTTCATGAAGTTTCGTTGATGGATATTCGATCAATTACCAATAATGTCATCACAAAATGAAAGTAATTAAGTTGCATTGGAGGTTTAATATGATAAAAGTTTGGATGGAAGGTGTCTTATAAATTGCAATATAATTGCCCCTTATAATCCTAATTGTATTTACCATCTTCATTTGATGGATTTGTGATCAATTGTTGATAAAGTTTCCTTTTTTTAATTTTGGAAGGTTATTATGTTACAAACCAATTAAGCAATCAAGAAACTGATATTAAAGGTGACATCAATTGAGAGGATATCATTCCTTCAAAGCTATTTTGTTTTATCAAGGCCAACATTATTTCTTGATAATTTTTTAAGATTTATTTAGGTAATCCAGCATGATTGATCTGAATTTTCTGCTGGATTCGTGGATTGAATCATCCTTAACCATGGCTCATGTCAATCCAACACCTCCCAACTAAGTTCCCTTGGAAGAAATAAAAAATCTCCATCATACATGCTGGGATTTGGATATGTTCTCAAAAGATGTGGGTTGGGCAAATCAGTAGGACCAATTCTTGCATGACTTGGATGTAATCAATGTTTTTTGCCCTTTGTCAATCAGAAATAAAAAGAAATAAAAAAGCAACTTATTGTAGTCCCCTGACGACTCCTTTCTTCCTCCATTCTTTGTTTGATGTTCATTTTTTTTTTAATACTTGACTTGTTTATAAAACTGAGGATAAGTGCCAATGCATAAATATAATTCAGTAGAAAACAATCAGGATTAGAAATTAAGAACCATGGATGATATGCACTCCTCGGGGGCAAAATTTGGACAAAACAGGATTTATTCAAACTGAGGATAAAATATTTATTTTTTTCCCAAATATTCGTAAATTATACGATAGATGCGAAGCTTCCAAAAACGCCGTGGCCCACATGAAACTTCTGGAGGGCTTGGGTTCGGGAGTGCCCCGAAAGCTCGTCCTTTTCTTGTTCCCGTGCTTTCCCGGCGCTCTTCCGTTTCACGGTTGAACCTAAATCTGGACCGAAGGTGGAAGGAAAGGAAAGCCGCCTGTTCCATTTTTCTCCTCTCTATCACCACCTCCTCTCGTTAGCCTTCCATCGGCGGTTAACGAAGCCAGAGTTAGAAAAACGCTCTGTCGATCTTTATTTTAGGGATTTACTTGATCGGGAACGAGGAGAGCTGCTCAATCCTTTTATCATCACCAGCGCAAGGTGTGATTCTATTTCTTTGATCTCTCTCTCTCTCTCTCTCTCTTTCATCCGTAGTCCGGCTTCTTGTCAAGAAATCTCTATTTTTTCCTGGTTTGTTTTGTTTGGCTTCGAGTATGGTGTGATTCTATTTGTTTTGTTTGTGGTAGGGGGTAGCCCTAATTTCTCCAAAAGAAAAAAGATTCTGTTAGGGAAAAGAAGGATGTTTGATTGGGGGCGGCTTCTGGATTCTAGGGTTTCGCTTTTCATTTTGAAAAGAACATGTCGTTTTTGGGCATCTTTAATCGAGGACTTGGTGCAATTGTATTCTCGTTCTGTCACCGAAATTTCTCTTTTTTCTTTTCAGGAATCTCAGCTCAGGCACAGAAGGAACTCGGATTTGATGCATCGGAAGTTATGAGATTTCCTGCTATACATTGCTCGGGGGCTTGCTATTTAATTACTAGAGAAAAATTGCATCTGTGCTTGCGACTCTAAGATGCCATCTTCATATTTTTCGAGGCAGAAAGTGCTTCAATCCTGCGTGGACATTCTACTTGGACGGGGCCAGAGCTTGTCATTTAGCAATTCTGGCTTCTTTCAATCACATCCATTTGCTACTCTATTGAACAATATCTGGCTGTTTCGTAGAGCCGACCACCTAACAACATTACCCATCACTGGAGCACTTCCCTGCACGATACGTGTTCCTTCAGTTACTGGACCTTCTTGCCAATCCGGTTTGTATCAAGTTGATAGCCTGGTTTCTGAGCCCATCCAGAGGTTTCCCTTTATCTTGTTCCAGAGGAATATGATGTCAACTAGCAATTCTTTATGTGGTGAAGCTGAAATGGCTGCACGGCATTTGGACAATTTACATCTGAAGAGTGGGCACATTTTGAACACTGTGACAAGAGCTGATGTTTGTTTTCGCAACAAAAGTCATGATTACTGCACAAGAGTTTCTGGGAGCTTGAAAAATCGAGAGCCATGGGGTAACAATATGATATATAAGTGTTTTTGGTTAAATGCAGCTGGAAAAAGTTTGGGGCCCAATCCTTTTATAGAGTCCAGGACCAAGGGGAACTTGTCATTGTGGTCTGCAGCATATTCTACTAGAGCAGCTCCTGATGTATCTTTTGATTGTTGTCCCAGGGAAGAGCAGCCTGAGAATTCTTCATGTTCCACCCACCAGTATGTTTCCTTGTGTCTTTTTAGCATGGTTTATTTCAATTATCTTTTAGTTACATTTGTGACTGCAGTGATGCACCAATAATTTTAGTAAAACTTCTGCTTTTCACTGTATCTTATGGTTATTTTTATTTTTTTTGTTGGAAATCAACTCTAGTACTATAAAAAATGATTCAGATTGCTATGCAATCAAATGTGATGAAGAGTTTTGTATTTTGATTATGGCTGTGCACCGTTAGCAAACATTTCTGCAATATTAATTAATACCGGAACTCATGGACCATTGATTTTATGTAGCATTCATATGGTTATTTTTGGGCACATGTAGAATGTAAGAATGGATAAAGTATTCTAGGTGGAATTCTTTTGTTTGAAGAAAACATTGGGGAAATTTAATTGTCATCTTTCGCAGTATTCCCTTTCAGTTCGTGTAAAGCTGGATGATTGTGGATATGGTTGTATAGTGTGCGCATGTGCATCTTACCTTTTCCTTAATAAAAGAAAATTGTCTTCTAAAATCATTTTATTGATTGTATGAACACTTTCTTTGTTAAGATCAATTTTTTTTTAAAAAAAAGCATACAACCGTTAAATCATGTATAACAATTTCAAGTTTGATGGAAAATTCAGGACCAGAGGTCTGTGAATTGTTATAATGGCACAGCTTGGATATTTCTTTCTAATCTCTAGCCAGAGCAAAAATACTAGGGAATCCAGAAATTGAAATGTGATCTTTTTGATTTTTGAATTCATTGCTTTGATAGATTTACAGCAAGTTCTTTTAGAACATCACTTCTATATATTCCTTTTATTTCAGCTTGTTTGCTTTTTCTTTCATCCACCTTGAAACCTGTTCATCCAGATTGCTATTATTTAGGTAAAATAAAAATGTTAATGCTAAAGAAAAATGATAACCTGATTGAATTGTATATAATTATATCCTCAAGAAGTGTAATTTCTTATCATTTTTATGGCTTGTTAAGCAAGTTTATTAGCTAAACCTGAGTTTGGACTTTATAAATTCGATTCTCCCTTCTCTTTGGCATAATGTGGTTTCTAAATTCTTGAGGTTAATCATCCCACTATGAAAATATTCATCAACACAAATGTTAAATTGACCTTTTCTCTATGTAGGTTGAGATGCAGAAATGAAACCAAACCTTAAACTCTTGCTGTGGAACTTGAATTATTTTACCTATAACTCTGGAGGTCTCATAAGTATAAAGGAGCTTGAAGCTTTTTTCCATGTATGAAAGAGGAACTATGCAGTAGTAGTTTGAGCTGACAAGTTGCACTAACTTTGGTTTTGCATTAAGTGAAAAATGGATGGTTATTATGAAAAGGAGACCCACTGTTGTCTATGTTGTTGTGAAGTCTAAAATGTGTGCTATATAAACCAGTTCCAAGTTCACAGGGTACTGATTTACAACGATGCAAATGTGCTATTGTTTATGTAATTTCTAGAGGCTTCTGACACTTGTTTAACATGGTAAGACATTGTGTGGCATCTGCTAGTAGATGGTAGAGAGAGTCTAGAGTGGAGTGAGCCATAGAATTTTTTAATTAAATAGTGCAGATGGTGATAGATCTTTAGAAGCTCTGACTAGATTTTTTTTTTTTTTTTAAAAATTTGGAGTAAGGATATTAAGAAATCACTAACATTTACTAAAGCATCTGTTAATAAAGCAGATCGTGCAGATTGCTGGATTAGCATCTGTTAATAAATCAGTGTTTTTTATATTTACTAAAGCACCAAAATGATTTATGTCCATTATCATCTAAGAGACTAATTTACTGAAGCATATGCTGAGATCGCTTAAATATTGGATCATTCCTTATATTGGGAAGATAGGTGGATTGGTTTCTTGACAACCCTTCAATCTTCACAAGTTTTATCTTTTGTTTTCTACTCAGTAAATTCCTTTTAGCTTACAATTGTATCAAATTTTGGTAATTAGCTTTTTCATCCAATAGAACTTTTTATAAATAAATGTTAATTTATTATCCTGTTAGATGATCTGTTCTTTCACTTTCTGTGTCCTTTAAGTTCTTGATAGATAGCACCAGTATTCCCCAGTATGTTGCTTCCATACTATCTCTTTATTTGATTATTATTATTATTATTATTATTATATTTTATTTTATTTTCTTATACTGCATGTCTTCATGATATTTGCTCTTGCTAACATTGGTTACTAGAGTTCTGAGTATTGATTACAGAGATTAAGTTGTGTTGAGATATGCCTATTTGTTGTTATTATGATTGATTTCTTGCTTTATTGTCATTTGATGCTCACAGTCTCTTATGAGAACTGAATGACTGTGCTCTACCAGCTCAATTTCTAGGAAGGCTGTTTGAGACCTTTCTAATTGTTAATGGAAAGAACTAGAACGTTTGCGAGGCCTATGTTAATTAATTGCCTTTTTCATATTACCAGAAAAAATTCAATATATTAGTTTGTTTAAGAACAATTTTTATTTTGTGTGATAAGTGGAGACTATTAAAGTTGGTCAAGGATGCAGATGCTTGTTACTGGTTGGGCTACATTAATGAGAAATTAAGTTGTATGCCTTTTGTGTTCAGGAAAAAGCTGGGTGATAGAACCTTGAAGCTGCATTCTGGATCCTGTTATTTGCCACACCCAGCTAAGGAGGAAACTGGAGGGGAAGATGCTCATTTTATATGTGATGAGCAGGCCATTGGTGTAGCAGATGGTGTTGGTGGCTGGGCAGATCTTGGAGTTGATGCTGGACAGTATGCCAGAGAACTTATGTCTCATTCGGTAGCTGCAATCCATGAAGAGCCCAAAGGATCAATTAATCCAGCAAGGGTGTTAGAGAAGGCTTACTCAAGCACCAAGGCTAAAGGATCATCAACAGCATGCATCATTGCTCTCACATATCAGGTTTTGCTAATTCCTTGCTCTGCTTGTATTTTTACTATGTATGGTTTGTTATTGTAATTCCCTTGAGGTTTATAAAATTTCATGTGCTTAAACATTTTAGTTATGTTGCTGATTTTATGGAAGAAGCTTTACCAATATCACACTTGCAATTTGCTGCAATGCCTTTCCTATTGCCAGTTATGTTAGAATTTCCCATAGTGGTAATGCTTGTGCAAACAAATCTCTTCTGAGAAAAAGAGAAGCAAGTCATTCATATTTATTGTGGTAGAGGAAAGAGTTTTAGCTATGCATACCTTGTAGGAATTCTTTTACATCTGGATTGCTAGTATTAAGAACTTCATTTTCATCACTTCTACTGTTCCATTGGTTCCTTTGAAACACCATTCTATATTGCCCCTTATCACCCATTGGCTTATGACTACAAATTGCATTAAGAATGTCAATCTTAGATTTATGAGGCTTCATCCTTTCTCATGCTGTTTTGTGAAGATGGGAGGGTTGAATATGGAAATATTGAGAGAAGAGATAATGGTTCAGTGAGTTTTACAAGAGTGCAGACTATAATGTGTTATGGAACTTGTGACAAAACATGCTGGTGTATGAATGGTAGCACGGTCCATTTCCAATCAACAAGAAGATTACCCTTTTCTATTTCTATTCTTATGCAGTGAACTGTCTAATCATACTAAGCTGGCAAACCCATGATTTTCCACCTATGTACTATCATTCTGTTTGGCCATAAGCCCTCATATGTGCGTGTTCTTTTCAATTGTCCTTTTCTAGAAATGTGAAATATTTTGTTCCTATCCTTTTCCCTAGAAGAGGCACATTTTGAAAGCACACTCAATCTTGGTCTGTTTTTTGGCAGTCTCAAATGATTCTTGAATTTGAAATAATCCTCTTCAAAGTTATCCTCATAATTTGCTTCGTTTCCATGGCTTTTGGTCTATTTTTTTAATTGGCTGGCTAGTAAGCTAGATTTGGAAGAGATTGCTTGTATATCATGTTACACTATATTGTTGCCATGTAAAAACTTCTCTTACCAGCCAAAAAGAAAAAAATATACACAAGAAAAAGGTGAATGTTGTGCTGCAACTAGTTATGTTGGGGTGGTCCCCCCCCTGCCCTCTTCTTTCTGAAAAAAAGAAAATTCCTGTATGTGGGTGATGAAGTGGTGCTCATACATATGAGCATGTAATAATACATCTATCTTGTTTTTTTCTTTTCTTCATGGTTAACTTTTTTATGGTTTTTTACCTGTAGGGCATACATGCTGTCAACCTAGGGGACAGTGGCTTCATTGTTGTAAGAGATGGGTGCACAATCTTCCGGTCACCTGTACAACAACATGATTTCAATTTCACATATCAACTCGAGAGTGGCAATGCCAGTGATCTACCAAGTGCTGCCCAGGTCAGTTCATATTTTATGCAGTCATTCTTGTTGCTAGTTTGGGACCATTTGATTAATGAGAGGCTTGAGTTCAGTTTATATACCTCAAAATAATTAAATATTCTCTTTTAGAGGGGTTGATAAGGGAACCTCTGGACTTCTTTCGCCTGGAGTATGTGGAGGAGGTCGAGGTTCATATGTAAGTCACTGTATTGTGAAATGATATTAATGGTTGATGAGAACTGTCAACCTAAGTACTTGTAGCATCCTATAGTTATCTTTTTAAATCAGCACTGGGAAGGTAGATAATTATCTTAGCTCCAAGAATTAAATGCTTCTTAAAGCTTGTGTTAGTTTATATTCTCATGGAAAAATAAGTCATTCCTCATTTTACTGTGAGCAGGTGTTCACCTTTCCTGTTGCAGCTGGTGATGTTATAGTTGCAGGAACTGATGGACTGTTTGATAACCTGTACAATAATGAGATCACAGCTGTTGTTGTTCATGCCATCAGGGCTGGGCTGGAGCCTCAAGTGACAGCTCAGAAGATAGCTGCACTTGCTCGTCAGAGAGCGCAGGATAAGAACAGGCAAACTCCTTTCTCATCTGCAGCCCAAGAGGCTGGATATCGCTATTATGGAGGGAAGCTCGATGACATTACTGTTGTGGTATCCTATGTCACTGCCTTTGGTGCTTGAGACATACTATTGCTTGTACATACAATTTTTAAAGCCAGCAATTGAGAGGTATGTAATCAATAAAAATCCCCCTATTTTCATTTTTTGTGTGTCACAGTTGCATCTTATAATGTAAAGGAGAATCCAGGATGTCTTGCCATTGCATTTGGATTTCATTTAAATTTGTGGAGAGCTGATGTTCATTAGAAGCTTGAATACATGTATTTTGTTCATCTGGAAGCAGTTCGAGGTGATTTACTCTTTATGCCTTACATTGGAGAGACTTCACTTTCTTTCACTTCATCCTTTTCTTTACCTTTTCATCTAACACGGCATTCCTCCTCAATAGCAAGTTTACTTAGTTGAGTACAGTGCTTATTTCTTCGAAGGTTCCTGTTGTTTCTTTCTTCACAACCACATTTGCTCCTGTTCTTGACCGTCTCAGCAATCTCCTTGTTGGCTGAATCTTAATATATCAGGAGTCTAGCTTTATCTTCACTGTCATACTAAAATCCTTTTTTGATCGGTTAGATCCAGATTTAGTAATTCGGAAAAAAAAGAGTGTAATGTACAGCCTTATATTCTTCTATCAATGAAAATTGTCCCACTCAGCCTACTTAACCGTGAACCCTATGCGGACCTTGTTAAACTTATGCACATTGAGATATCCTGTCTTGGCTCTTCTAAATTTTTTGTCCTCTATTTGTCATAAGAAATGTAGTAACCCTAAAATTCTGCAAAAAAAAAAGGGAAGACAAACTTATACTTTAGTGGGGACCGCCAAGACCCTAAATCCTGAAAGCTAGTCTGCAAACAATTTTAAATTCACAAATAATATCTCGAGGGTTTTCTGCATTATCTTCATTACACCCGCCAAATTATTGATCTCTAAATAAATTTACAGATCTTGATTTTTTTTTCTTTTAAAAGAACCCTTACGTTGGATGATAGTTTATTGGAAGTAGTATTATTAAGTCACGCCTTGCATGTTTTTCTCCTGAATAGGTTGGTTTTGCTGCATCAAATTCAATGACAACAAAACTCTGTTTCAGCATTTCAGTTGGTTAAGTTGTCTCATCCAAATTTACATTCCATGATAATTTTCTTAATCCCTCTTTTAATTTCTTAAAGAATAGCAACCATTTAGTTAATTACTTTGTCTCCACTTTATTATCTTATTCCAAAAGCAACTATTTTACCCATATTTCTCCCATCCTTCTATCCAATCACTCATCCCTCCAACCATTTTGTAAGATCTGTGCTTGCCGGACTTGATTGTTTTTTCTAATCTACTAATCTTTTATGTTTGGGATGAACTCTATATTTCATAAACAGTGAGTACAGTGACATGTTAGTTATTACCAAGGATTGGGGATCTGGTATTTTTTGGTCTGCATCCTAGATTAGACTAGTGAGATATCAAGTCCTTGGCAGGTTTGAAACCTCGGTACCTATAAAACTGTGGGTGTCTTAGTTGGTACTCATCTACAAGTTGGTGTAGACCTAGTTGGTGATGGGGATCAACTGGTTGTGCCACTTGGGACCTGTGAACAAAAAAAGAGGCTCAAGGCCTCTTTTGCCTTCTTGGTTTGCATGTGAGGGAGGGAGAAAGGCGCAGAGGGAGAAAAGAGAAAATGGGAAAAGCAGAGGCTCCTTGGCGATATTGTTGTTAAAATCTAATGATCCACAATCTGGATCAGATCAAAATGGCCCTAAACAATCTAGATCTCATTTTTTGGATCGAGATTTTTAGGAAAATAAGATCTAGATCTATGTTATTCAAGGTTCACCATCTTTGTATTAGACCCCATATTGGTAATATCCTATTATATTTTCGGTATGCGGTTCAATATAGTATGGTAGTATTGGTATGAGGTACGATATACCAATATGGTACGGTACGTCCTGTATCGGGTGGTACAGCAAACCATAACTGTTATTTATTTTACAGCTCCCCTGGATGATAAGATTCGACTTGATTATGCTATTTGAATATTAAATCATGTGCTATTTTGTTTTTCTATGATTCATTTGGTTGTGTTTATTAAATGTTGACTAATAAAATTAACAAGCTTGTCATCGTAGTTTATAGGGTTAAAATAAGAGGAAAAAATTGTAATATTTTTTTAAACCATATATTAAAATTTTATCCTTGTGTTTTTTCGTAAAATGTTCTAACTAAATTGATAATTGAATTGACAGATACATAAATATCTTGAATAAATAGACAGAGTGTTTGTTTCATTAGACATGCTACACTTGGGCTTATGTTGTTGGAAACTAGACTTATTGTATGTATGGCTTTTTATTCTTCATGACTCATATTTCAATTTTTGAATTTCTTATATGATGAAAAAATCTTGAAGGAGATCTGAGTAAACATTATGATTCATGATCCAATCTGTAACTTAATAGCTTAGCAAACTTTCCTGATTCTTAATTATAACAAATAAACCCCAAAATATCTCTGAATAATCATTTGAAATAATAAAAAAAATAATAAAAAAAGGAAAAAAATAAAACAAATATGGTATCCTAATGAAGTATTGGGGCACCTACCTATCGCAAGTATTGGTATGGTATTGTCTTAGTACGATAGTGTCTCCATCCGTGACCAGTACTGGGTATGGGACTAGGATTTAGAACTTTAGCTGCTATCTTTGATGCTGCACGTACTTGTGCCATGCTGGGTCATTTATGATTTTTTGAGAGCCCTTGAGGGAGTGAGAAGGGAATTTGGAAGTCTTCTTGAATGAACGACGCAACTTTGTGAAGGATGTGTGATTATTTTATAACAGCCTACACTGTTTCATTAATGTGCTAAAGTACTATTTTATGTTATAGTACATAAAATGCAATAGTATATTGTACAATTATCCTAGAGGTATGGGTAATTGTAGTTTACCATATGTTATGGTATGATACACTACTTAATGTTATGATATCAATTGTTAGATAAATCAATGATTATGTTATTGTGCAGATTGTTAAAAATAAATCCATGATTACCAATGATAGAGTCTTCTCAGCTTTTCAACATTTTGAAGATTAAGGTGAAAACTTTTAGGGGATTCAGTTTTGGTTTTAGTACCCACATTCAACTTTAAATGTCACACGGTCATTATTTTTGTGCTTGCTGAGTTGGCTATTATCGCCCCTGCAACTCTATACATAAGATGCTTCTTTCTGTCCTATAACTCTTCAGATTTCTATAGAGTTGCTTGTTGTTTCTTTTCATCAATTTCATGTTCATAATTCAGAATTTGCATTTTATGAGTAAATTGGTTTTGTTAGTATAATGGGAAAAAAAAATCATTTTTATTTTTTGATAAATTTTATTTTGATTTATAAAAAATCTTTTAGCAACATGATTTGAAACTACTGAGGACATGTAAGATGTCTTATATGAATTAACATTTCAGCAGAAAGAAAGTATAAGATAAAATGGAGATTGAATAAATAAATTAATCTTTTTGTATAGAATTCTTAATTCTCCTATTTTCTCATATTAAAACAAAGCTTGTTTCAAATGTATTTAATTTGTACCAATTTGCAATTTTCTAAGGATTTAGCAAATTACATAACTGTGATTCTACCAATCTACACATCAATCAATGTCTTGTTAGCAATATTTGATTTTGCCTATGAATCCTTTGCAAGCAGATATTTTGGTTGTTTAATATTGACAACTGCAAATGTATTTCCTATTGTTTGGTTGCATGATGTTGAAGAGTTGTAGCAACCTTGTAAGTTCCATGATAAGATTTCTTCTAGGGAACAATGAATTATTTGTATAGTTTATTACATTGGATCAATGGATAGCCAATTCTTGGTCGTTTGTTATTTATTTGAACTCTAGAGCTGATAGTTTAATTGGAAATACAAAGTAAACAACATGGTTCCAAAGGAAAATAAGTTAAACCATAGATCATTGCCATACACTATAATAAAGCAGAGTATCAAAATAAACCACCTAAATCAACAAAACATGATCTAAAAAAGCTGTAGCACATTGCAATATAATAGCTTTTGTGGTGCTGTATAACACGCATTAGTTCATTCTATTCCATAAAGGATGGCACGACCATCTCTTGACTGGCCATTGTGTCCTAGGGGCTTGGCCTCCAAGCCATGGCTCATGTAGAATGAATTAGGATGCTATTAACTTGGGAAATAGCAGTTGGCCCAACTGTCACATATCCTCAATTATGGGTGCAAAAAAGCTTGCTACCCAAGGTCTGCAATATTGGAACCAGCACTTTTCCCGTTTGGTCTGCGGTATGGTACGGTATCATACCATCCTGTCCTATCGAGAAAAAGAAAATCGGAAGGGGATAGGGAGAAGGAGAGAGGAAAGGAGGGGGAGGGGGAGGAGAGATGGAGAGAGAGAGATAGAGAGGGGGGAGGGGGGCTTGGAAACCCTCCTCTCCTTCCATTGTCCATTGGGTGGGCCCATTTTTAATTTTTTTTTCCCACTTCTTTAAGTGAAGTTGGCCCACCCAGCAGACGACCAGAGCAGAGGAGGGCTTCTGAGCTCCTCTCTCTCTCTCTCTCTCCCCCTCTCCCTCCTGGCATCCCTCTCCCTGCTGCCCTCCCTATTTCTTTTCCTCTCTCCTTCACCCTTCACCTCTGTTGCCTGTTTCTCATTTTGCTTGCTGGAACCGTCCCAATCTGCTGCCTGTACGGCTTGGCATGCCCAGCAATGGCCTGATGTGGAGCTGGACCAAGTTCTAACAATGGCCCAATTTAGGGAGAAATGGCTTGAATTGTCTTCAGCCCAGTAAAGCCGAAACCACTTTAACTACATGGGCTCTTGCTTAGCCCACTTACACCAAACCAAACAGGTCCTCATGGTAGACGAGGAAGGCAGCGATTGACAGAATAAAGGAAAGGAGAAGGAAAAAAAGGCATCCATGGGGGCGGGTGGTGGTTATTTTGGAGCCTTTTTCTTGTTGCTGACTTGCAACCTTCTAAATGACTTGCATGCAAGGTAACAACTGCATGATTCTGCTTGCAACTCATTCTTTGCAAGCTGATTGAGTTTTTGAGTGCTTAATCTCTTCTATGTGAGGAATGGAACCATGAATTCCATATATTTAGTTTATTTGGCTTCATTAATTGATGTCATTAGTTTTGTTTCTGTTAGGAAAAGTGTCATGCTGATAGGGGTGTCTATGGCTTGCATTAGACCAGATCAAGCCTTGGCTGACTCGGCCATGGTTTTGGTGCAATATGCAAGCAAGATGAGTTTACAGTCTTTATTTTTGGAGCCTTTTTTTGTTGTAGCTGGCTTGCAACCTTGTTAATGACTTGCAAGCAAACCTATAGCTGCGTGTGCTTGCAACTCCTCCTTTGCAAGCCCATTGAGTTTTTGAGTGCTTAATTTCTTCTGTGTGAGTAATGAAACCTCTAATTTCATATTTTTAGTTTATTGGCTTCATTAATTGATGTCCTTAGTTTCATTTCTATTATGAGAAGTGTTAGGCTGATAGGGATGTCTATGTGTTGGGTCAGAGAAGACCAAGCCATGGCTGGCTCGGCCAGATTTTTATTCCTCAAACCAAGGTCAGCTCCACTGAAGGTATGAGGCATGGGCATGAGAGCTTGTCAATATTTTTTTTAGGCCATGCTCAAAACAAGCATTATTCAATTTTTTCCATAAAACATTGCAGCTTAAACTTTCTAGGCCCAATCAGGCTTTAGGGCCTAAAGTTGCTAGTTATTCTGTGTTAGATGTTCGAGTCGCTTGGACTATCCCATTAAATGCCTACATGACAAAGAAGACTTGTAAATGCGGTTTGATTTTATCCTGTACTAGAGTTCCTAGGAAAACCTAACTCTGAACATAAATTCCATTTTTTAATTTTTAATTGTTTTGCTGTAGTTTAGGACAATGAGATGAACTGCTTGTTATTGGTTAATTTTTGCATGTTGGAGCAGGCAGTGTTGTTGAAAGTGCTCCATGCATTTGTTTAAGTGATTGGGAGAGGCGAGGAAATGTCTGGGCACCTTAACAATCCCTAAGCGAGGAAGGTTTACCAATGCGGCACCTAGGCAAGCACCTAGGGCAAGGCGAGAGGCGTCGAGAACCATTCTTCTTGTACTGTTTGACTTATTCTTTTAGAGCTTTCTTAGCTTTATTTTGATATTGATTTTGATAAGATAAGAGCCATGATAGATGAGGGTTACTCTTGGATGTTCAACAGTTGTTTGTTGAGAAACATCATCTATGTCTGTATTTTGATGTCACATGTGAACTTCGAAGCTATTTTAGTATGTGTAGTGGTTTATTTTGGCTGACTTATTGTCTAAAAGCATGTTACCAGAGATGGATTTTTGATGTGATGTTTGAAAGTTGTGAAACATAATATCTAATGTTCAGGATGGTCATGATTTAGGATGTTGAATCTTGGATAATTAAACTTGTGATGTTTGTATTATTTTTAGATACCAATAATATTTATTTCTAATGCAATTATTGAAGTTTTTGTAAATTAATGCTTTGCTTTACTCACGCGTATGCCTTTATGGAGCCTAGTTCTTTAAGCAATGTGGGGGTCTTGTCATCTTAAGGGTGCCTTTTGCTTTTGACAACCTTGGATCAGGGTTAATTAAAGATAAGGAAAAGTTCCAGAAGTAGGGTGGATAAAAAAGTTCAGAAACTTTATTAATTTTCTGCAAATTTGAATTATATACTCAATTCGCGATGCTTGAATGCTAAAAGGCTCAAATCAAATCCTAGGAATAATTACTTCTTAATTCCGTGTTGCAAATAAATTAGAGAACGTATCTAAGGCCCTAGGAGGAGAAAAGTTCAGAGTTATCCTGTTTTGTTTTCTCTCTCTTCTTTTCCTATTTCGCCAGTGCCTTTTCTACTCTTTAAGACTGAGTGATGGTTTGTATCCTGGTGGGGCATCGCGAGGGTTGGGATGGAGCACCATCCCAAGTGTGAGGATGGGACCTTCCCACCGTTAGTGTCTTGTTCGGATCATCTTGGGACATACTCCTTCCAGAAAGCGGGTGTGGGGCAGGATGGCGTGCGTCTTGTTCACATCCCATTTCATGGGATTCTAGTCATTGGCTTCCTATGTTCATGTGATGCATGGAGGGTGCCGGGGGACCTTGAGTTCCTATTCTTTTGTTTACGTGGGTACACATTCCAGCCAATTATCTGTGAGTGGATGATATTAAATGCTAAATGGGATAAGTTACGTATCATAGAAGCGTATGCAGAAACCATTGGAAGATGCTGATGTCTAGTCTTGACCGTCCATCAACAGATGTTTAAGCAACTACTTTTAGGAAACATAAAGCTAGCATAACAAAGACCTGAGAACCTAAACTTTACTCTAATGACATCAAATAAAGTAAAAATCTAGATTTTCATTACCCATAATCTCTGCTTTTGAAATATAGGTCTGATTGTAACAGTAACGATTCAATTTTATCGCCGTTTATTCTTTAGCATAGGTAGCTGCATTATTCTCATTCATTTCTTTGTCCAACTAAATCCAAGATCAATCATTAAAAGCATGGTATCAAGATTCCTCATCCACCTTAAGATCTCTTCTTCACTCGCTTCGCTCGGCCTTTTAAACCAAACACTTTCACCGTCAGTCACATGTGAATACAAAAATCCTTTCTTTGACATCTTCAAACAATCATTAGAAAATATATAACATCTTGGAGTCGATGATCTTGAATCTTAGAATTCAAACTCTTGGAAAGAAATTTTCTCCTCCTCTCATTAGTTAAGGATTGTTCACAAAAAGGGACTTTCTTCCTACAAAGGCCATTCTTATGATCCGTTGAAATAAATTTCGACACAATTGATAATCCACTTCAAAACACTGATGAACTCCACTAAGTATCCCATCATGGAACATGTGGACGGAGGCTGGAAAAACTTTTGTCTTGAGATACAACATTCATCGGGCAGAACCTATGATCCTTATTGGGTAATTACAGAGATATCAAACCAGTCTTTATTGCTGAAATCATGTTCGTCTTTGCAGCTATTTAGACAAAAGTACCCCCTACTTTTGTGGCAATGAATGCTTGCTTAATCCAGCATCCACTTTTGTTTATGACATCACACGTATCAGTAAACTGCTTACACAATTGTTACCATGTCATTTTCCAATTCTTTTTTCATTTTCCCTTCGACAGAAGTTGACCCCCAAATTCACCTGAAACTGCTTTCACACCCAGTTGAGCTTCATGCAACCAAGGGCCGGTATTGAGAATTTGAGATTGTGTGAGAGCCTTTTCCTTTGGCTTGTGCGAGAGATTTACCTCTTAAAATCCAGATTCAAGTGCGTGTTTACTTTACTTTGCTAGTGCCCATTTCGAGTCTCAAGGCACATTGTTGCGTAGTGTGGAAGTAACATGGAAACACTACTCTCTTTTTCTGATGGAACCTGTTGTGGTATTGATTGGGTTCTTATTGAGAAACACGAAAAGAAAAGAGCAATATAACCATTCGAAGAATCAGCATTATAAAGTTTTTAAACATCCATCATGCTCATATGCGACCGACAGTTACGATGGAGAAGTGTTTTTTAATCCATTTTTCTTTTGTAGTTTTAATTAGTATGCTGCTGCTCTACTCTCTATTGACAACTAATAGATGCAATTCTACTGTTGGTAACACATCTCATCCTTTTAGATCCCGATGTCGTAAGCTAATGTCTGACAGGCCACCTGATCTCGTTGGTCGGTAGATCGTTATTGAGAAGTTTCCTAAAATGTGCCCCGCTGAGGAGTTACAGGTGGCATCATTGCAAAACAATCAGCTCATGTACACGTAAATATATCCGTGTGACAAACAAAAAACCAAAAACTAACCATGATAGTATGATTATTAATTTCTCTATAAAATTATTTTGCTTGAAAACTTTATTTAAATATTAAAATAATAAGGATGACAAGTGCTAGTTTTTCCATTCAGAAAATGTTAAATTTATTGGAACTTTTTGAGTCCGCCCTTCAACTTCACACCTCTGGATAAGAATCCGGCAGTAGTCGCAACAACGGTAGGGATTTTTATCAGGAAATCAGGCATAGATCTTGATTTACAAATTGTAAGGTTTCCGCAGCATTCGCAACAACAGCAACGGGGACATAAAACCAGAGTATTTTATATGGCTGATTTTCTCTTGGATTATTTGTTATTTAGAGTACCACGAAGATGAAAACCAGATGAAATATTTATGGCTAAAATATTGATAGCTAATTCCTGGATGTTGGTTGCGTCAACTCTAAGGTTGTTTGATTGGAAGGAGTAGGGATCAGAAATCGGAATGAATGAAAATGGATGACTTTTAGGATGAAATGAGAATGATTCAATCTATCCAATCTATCTAAAATTTAATCTTCATTTTTTTCATAAAACCAAAAAATTTCAATTTATTTTAATTTCTATTCCACTTATTGCGAACGAAGCACCTCCTAAATCTCTATTAAGAAAGTGCTTGATTCACGATTGGACTCGGAATCAGAATAAAAATCGAAATGAATTAGAATCGAAATTAGAATGGCCTAATCCTTTACGACGAAAATTAGAATCAGAATGAGAATGAAAATTTGAATCTGAAGAAGGAAATTGAATTTTAGATAGATTAGGCCATTCCCATTCCATCCTAGAATGAGAATCAGAATGAGACATCCATGATTCCTACTCCCTAACTAAGCACCCCCTAAATTAGGTAGGAAGACAAACTCACCATGAGTTTAAATTATCTTGTTGACCTTTTAGAAGTTCAGAGTTTAATGAATTGTAGCTTTAATTTGGCAATGGGAAGTATTTCGTATAACCGTAGGCTTTGTAGAAAGACTTTTATTTTACATTAAGCCTTTCAAGGTATGAGAAATATATTGCAATGTTATTTCAAAAGCATCTAAGAGATGAATAAAAAAGAAAAAATGTAAAAAAGAAGAAGAAGAAAAAAAAAATGCATATTAGAATACACTCATAAATGAGCTTGGTTTACTTACCACGAAAGAAAAAGTAAAACAAACAACTGGCAACAAAATACATAACATGCACCCAAATTATTAAACGAGAAATTTAGAGAAACAAAATAGAATTCTCAGAATGATCACAAATAGAAGCCTTCACAAGCTATAATATAATACTAAATACTATTATTTCTTTTACTAAAGCAAACTTGCATGCTAAATCCTCCACATTTTCTTCCAAAGAACCCTTTATTCCCCTCCTATCTGTTCCTCCATCTTTCTTAGCCTCCAATTTTCCACAACTTTCATCCTCCTTTTCTCTATCACATATTTCTTTCCTTTATTTTTCTCTCTAACCTTGTTCTTCCCCTCCTTTCCTCCCCTCCTTTCCTCCCCTCCTTTTCCTATTAGATGGCTCTTCCTCCTTGCCACCACCTTCCTCTTCTCTCTTCCTTGCCTCTTCCTCCACATCCTTTTTTCGAGCCCTTTTCTTCTCTCTCTTTCTAGCCTCTTCCCCCTCCCTCCTTTTAGCTTCCTCCTTTTCTCTTCTTCTAACCTCTTCCTCTCTCTTTTCAGCTTCCTCTTCTTCCCTCTTTCTCATCTTTTCTTTTCTTCTAGCCTCCTCTTTTATTCTCCTTTTAGCTTCCTTCTCTTCTTTCTCCCTGACCTCTTCTTTCTCTCTCCTTTCAGCTTCTTCCTCCTCCTTTCTAGCCTCCTCTTCCTCTCTTCTCCTAGCTTCCTCCTCTTTCCTCTTCTTGACTTCTTTTTCTCTCTTTCCAGCTTCCTCATGCTCCTCTCTCCTTTCATTTTCTTCCTCCTCCTTTCTAGCCTCCTCTTCCTCTCTTCTCTTAGCTTCCTCCTCTTCTCTCTTCCTGGCCTCTTCTTCCTCTCTCTTTCTAGGAGCCGCCTCCTTTTCCTGCCTCCTCCTAGCTTCTTCTTCTTCCTCTCTTCTTCTAGTCGGCGCCTCTTCCTTCTTCTTGGCTTCTTCTTTCTCCCTCTCTTTCCTTTTCCTTGGCTTCTTCTTCCTCCCCTCTTTCCTTTTCTTGGCTTCTTCTTCCTCCCTCCTAACCGCCTCCTCTTTCTGCCTCCTCCTAGCTTCTTCTTCTTCTTCTCTTCTCTTAGCTTCCTCCTCTTCCCTCTTCCTGGCTTCTTCCTCCTCTCTCCTTCTAGCTTCTTCTTCCTCCCTTCTAGCCTCCTTTTCCTGCATCTTCCTGGCCTCTTCCTCCTCTCTCCTTCTAGCCTCTCCTTCTTCCTCCTCCCTTCTAGCCTCCTCTTCTTTCCTTTTCCTGGCTTCTTCTTTCTCTCTTTTTTTAGCTTCTTCCTCTTCCTCCCTCCTTGCTTCTTCACGCTTTTGCCTCTCAATCTCCTCCACTTTTCTTTCTAGTTCCTCGGCACATGAAGTACAAGCAAGCATTATTGACTCCCGCTGAGATGTTAACAAAGTTTCAATCGTGGTATTTGAAGAATTAAAGGACACTTCCAAGATCTCTCTCTCAATCGTTTGAAGAACTGACCTCTCTCCCACCAAGAACTGAGGATAGTTCTTTTTTACCATGGTGCTGAACCCCACAAAGACGAACGAATTATTGTTGAATGATATTTGCACCATTGGATGATATCTTGGCACAACAAAGAGATCCCCTTCTTTAACCCTAAACTTTGTGTTTTGGCATCTGAACGTCTCCCCACCCTCACCTGAAGGTTTGCTGGGGCAAACAACTTGTACCATGCCTTGCCCTTCGATCACTACAGCAATCTCCGTTGCTATGGGATTCCAGTGAGGCCCCATCATAGAACCCTTCAAGCATTAAAACCTTGATTTATTGCATTATGTGGAAAGCATGCATGCTTGTACAAAGAATAAGATTTTAGGAAACACAAAGCACTAGTGATGACGAAGACTGCATGCTTACCTTGGTCAAGTTCACCATGAACACCCCAAACTGTGAGCCCCTAAGAGATCGAAATTCTTTTTTAGTCACAGCAATGCTCCATCCGTTGCAGTTCTCCACATCAGGAGAGGCGCTGTAAATGTTAAACGTCTTAGTTTTTGTCATCTTCTTCTTCTTGTTTACGATGTCGGTTGGACTTTGAAATCCTACAAGAGCTTCAAATATTCCTTCTTTCCAGTTATGCTTCCTACTCTCATTCTTCTTAGGTGTGAAAGGTATAATTGATGGAGGCTTAACCCATTCGATACTGTGAATGATTTCCTCGGAAACCTTGCCAAACAAAAATATCAACAAATTATCCCAAGATCGAATATGCTTCACCACCACAAAGTACCATCATAGACATCAAGTGGCTATCAGAATCAAAGGACTGTAGAGCAACATAAAATCTAACATAAAAAAAGAATGCATCTATATGGGTTGGCTACATACATCCTGCATTTCTTATTAAAGAGATCTGTAAGAAGAAAATTCAACCAAGTAGAATCTTTTACCGCAAAACTCATCTCGAGAACTTTATCATCAAAGCCTCGGATCAAGTCACTGATATTTGAGTAAGCCCCAACAAAGGATTCCTGCATGCAAGCCAGTACGTAACCATCATCACTGTACATGAGCAACCTCCAAGAAAGAAATAGAATCATCACACATGCATGCAAGTCCTACGTGTTAATTAGGAACCATACCGAGGGGTTTTCCATATTATTGGTGTCAAAGATGGCATTAATCCTTAGCTTCTCTCTCATCGGATCGGGGTGGCTTCTCACATAGAAAATGGTGCCCTCCTCGAGCCTATAGATATCACCACGCTTCACATCGACCCGGGTGGTACCATCCTCAGCTGTGTAACTCACCGTTCCCATTCCTGTAGCATAGATACATGACCATACATCCTATTAAACACTACAGAAAGGGATTATTATTATTATTATTATTATTATTATTATTAAAATGATATTTGAGCTGAAGGGGGGACAAAGGAATTACTTAAAAATTAAAACATATATATTTTTTAATGATAACTCCAAGATCTATCTACCTCAAGTGGATCTGCCACTAATCAAGTTTCTAATACTATAAAGTCGCTCAATCCACACTATTTGACAAATTGTTCTCTTCCAGCTTATAGATTATGTAAGACTACCTGTTTGCACGTAGAACAATATGTCAGTGTGGAGAAGCACAGGGAGGAAGAGCGAGCTGGGCTCCATGGTGATGAACTGAAGGTGATAAAGTCCCTTGTACCCATCATGCACATCAACGGCTGTGATCATCCCAGAATCAGTTGTCACCAAAGTTCTCCTGCTTTCCCTGGTTACCAGCGGACCAAAGCTTGGAAAATCCTTGCCATTAATGGCCACGAGAGACCACAAATAGATCGTTGCTAGCAAAGTAGATGCCATCTTTCCCATCTTTTCGCACTATGTTTCCTTTAATAACCTAGAGAGATGTGAGGGGTGGGCGGTAGGCGAGGGTTTATATGAGTGGGAGGTGATTAGGACCCGGGGTAGGCTACGTGGGGTGCTGTGAGAGGCGACATGCATGGCTGCCACGTTGCGTCAGCAGTCGAGCAAGCATGTCACATAGCCGGTTGGTATTCGAACGGAATGGATGCCATGTGTTGGTTTTGATGGTGGTACGTGGAGTGTTTCAACTTCTCAAGATGTGAGTGGGTCTTTGATACATGGGAGACTGATCAGACGGTGGAGACTGGATCACTAATCAGTAGAAGGATCTGGTGGCCCAAAAAGGTTGAAACTTCTCAAGCCGGAGTAGCTAGCAGGTAGCCTACTTGGGTTGGACGTAGATTTGAGCATTATGGGCCTTCGATTGGGCTTTAGAAGTTCTAGACCCATTGACTGGCTTCTGGACCTTACGAAGTAGGTTTGCTTGGTAGTTCGCACTGCCTGATCGGGGTAGACCAGGATGCCTCATTGGATGTTGGCACGCGAGACACGTGGGAAAGGAAGCTGTGATCTTTTGGGATAAAATGAGAGGTGGAGTTAAATTAGTGGTGCTCTTGGTGGAGATCACCTTTTGTCATTTGCCTTTGGGGATCAATGGGAGTTGGAGATTAAAAACCTAGGAGTGGAGATGTGTGTGCCTCACCTTTAAGATTTGGACACTAGAGTATGGCTATTCATGAATACTAGCAAGTAACCCGGGATATGCAGTGAGTTCTAATTAAGCAATGATAAAAAAAGTAATTAATAAAAACATAATAATAATCTAAAAGAAAAAATATTTTTTAATTGCAATTATATATTTTTTCTCTAAAATATTATCTTGATTCTATTTTTCCTTTTTAGAAACATATTGTCATTCAATGCAAAATAGATGGTACTTAATAATGCCATGATAAACAATTATATATATTAAGTATAGGACATTAGGTATCATCTTGCATGGTGAGATCTTTTATGGGATCATATCACCTCAATTATCATCCTCGGCACTCATCCTTAGACATTTCAACATGATGGTTTAGTTAGGCATGGTCGACAGTCGAAGACTGAGGCTTATTAGTTGACCTCAGTCATAAACTTTATTTGGAGATCTTACACGTTCTGTGAGAGAACTTTCAGCCACATTATACTTTACTTAAAGATATGGTCCTCATCTCCGAGTCGAAGAACTTATCGTCCAGTTGCTGATTTGGAGATCGAACATCTACCGATCCTATGGTCGGGACCTCATCATCGAATTGGGATAAAATTTCATGACCAACACCAATACGGATACATCTGAGTCGAAGTCTCGATCGCACACTGACTTCAAGCTACCAGCCTATTCGACCACATGAGCAACTAAAGGAAATCTTCCAATAGACTCACACCATCCATAACTAACAAACCTGATTTACAAGATTGTGGGCAAATCCTCTATCTTAATGGCCTGACAGATCACGATCTTGTCTAATAGCCTACGTAATGGCCTACATCTCTATCTCTATATAAAGAGATAACGAGGGGATTCTTGAGGTATGCAACACTAAAGAAGAACTCACACACTCTCTTTCAATACACTCAAGCATTGGCTAACTTAAGCATTAGAGGATCCCCCACTGGAGAACCCCCGATGAGTATGGACTTCTTTTGCAAGTTCTCTTTGGCATCCCAGTGCTTAGATCGATGTTCGCTCCCAGGCACATCTGCACCCACCAGTCTTTAGGCAATAGTTTGGTGGTATAGGAAGGGACGCTAGCAATCCAATAGGAGAAAGTATGGTGAGATGCAATTACATCGCTTTCCATCGATAGTCCATCCGACGAAGTCAAGGTGGAGCCGTCAAGCTGTCTACTTCTCATGGGTCGATGCACTCAGCAAAACTGTTCGTGACAGTAGAACCACAGCATTTGGATAACTTGATCCACCAGGTCTAAGCACTGACCAATACCGTCCAGCATTTGCAGTAGGTTATGGAGTAGTGACAGCCACCTCAGCCTTCTCCCCAAGTTGTGCCACTCGACATAGCTACCGAGATCAATCCCTAGTCTTGGAGAACCCCCCCTCGAGGGGCATGCTGATCCACCTTTGTTGATCGACGATCACCATCTCACTGCATGTCTTGTCATGGCGGACGACACCAATGTTCCTCCGCTTCTTTCGATGAAGACTCTACTCTAAGCTACTCTCCATACCCTAACAAATCTCATTGTAAGGACGATCTCGAATGGAAGGTCTGCGAGATCGAGCACCTTCAGGATGAGGTCCAAATGGGTGGTCAAAGAAGCAACAACAATGTCCTTAGCTTTACTTCATGGCCACCCCTTTCATGCTCCATCCTCCAAGAACCAATTCTGAGTCAGTTCAAGATGCCATTGATGGAGTTGTATGATGGCTATATCGACCTACTTGAACATCGGAAGGGCTATAAAGCCCTCATGATACTTTAGGATGCCTCGGACATCCTTCTTTAAAGAAGGCGGTGAGGGTTTGGTACTCCAACCTTTGACTGAGATCAATCTATTCCTTTGAGCAACTCGAACATCAGTTAATTGCTCAATTTAGGAATAACTGAGTCCAACCAAGGAACTCAGACAGTCTCTTCTTAATCGGCCAAGGGGAGGCTAAATCTTTGTGCAAGTACATGGCATGTTTTAACATGGTCATGTTGGAAGTGCGGAATCTAAATAAAGCCATTGCTATGTCGGCTTTGAAGTGAGACCTCCATAATGAATGCCTCTATTCCCTCGATAAGATGTATCAAGGGATTATGTTAACCTCTTGGCCCATGCCTGCAAATATATATAGGTCGAAGAGGGCCGGGTTGCACGTCGATTAGAGAAAGGTCGGGCTCCCAATAATCAAAATCATGCATGAGAGGACTTATGCCTGAACCAAGCGAAAGGAGAATCCTATTGAGTCCCAACCCTTGAAGAACCTCCGATCGAGGAGTACACCTCGATGCTACAACAACCATGCTCCACTGACCATCCCTGATCTTAGATCCTTATAGAGATCCAAGGACAAAGTTACCTCTATCGATTTCTATCGATTAAGTCTTCAACAACATGGAGGGACAAGCAAAAATATTATTGCTTCCATCATGACCACAGTCACGATACCGAGTGTATCCAGTTGAAGAATAAGATCGAGAGCCTCATCCGACTAAGCTACCTTAGTAAATACATTCATGTAGAAATTAGTATGGTGCTCCCAAGCCTTGGGAGGCTAGAAGTTGAACCATAAAGTTGGCTTAATATGTCTAGGACCAGTTTGGATTCTAGGGCTAGGATCGATTTGGTTCTAGGATCTTGAGGTCCAGGAATTTAGGGCTTCAAGGGGCTAATTAATTGTGAGCTGAGGTATGACACTCCCAAGCTTTGAGAACACAAGAAAAAAGGCCAAGGGTACAATGAAGCAAGTCAAAAAAGAAGTCAGCCAAAATAGAGGCTGGCATGTGACGAGTCGACTCGATCTCAAGTGGGCTCGACTTAGACGCAGACGAGTTGACTTTCTTAGATGATGCAGGCCAGATAGAAATATGATTTTTGGAAATCTATGGTCATCGTGTAGATGAGTCTACTTGATCACGGTAAGAGTCAACTCGATCTCAGGTGGAGTCAACTTCAATTTCAAGCAGAAGTATGTACATAATTTCTATTTGGGGCTAGGGTCTGGTTTGGTCCTAGGTGACTTAAGATCTTGGTAAGAGAGGTCTTAAGGAGCTAATTTATGGTTTAAGCTAGGATTAAATCCAAAGGATGCGTGCATGGAAAGACATGGATGTACATGAGCTTGGGATGTGCAATCATATTGAGTTAGCTATTGAAAGTTTTGTTAAGCTTTGGACTTGACCCTTTTGTATAGGTATATATACATATAATTACGTCAAGGATTAAGATGAGGTATTCAATTGCATCTAAATAAAGCTTTTTCCCCCAAAAGCTTCTTCTCTCTCTCTCTCAAAGCTAGGTCATCATTAATTTCTCTTGATCTTCCACATCCAAATGTTCTTTCTTTAGTTGTTGGCTAATTACCAGATTTCCTTGCATGATCTAGAATCTCCAACATTTGGTATCAGAATGGGGTGCGTGAAGGATAGAACGAAGGCACCTAGGGTTCTCTACATCAGAAGAACTGCAAAATGTTTCCTAATCAGGTATTTTTTAGATCTATCTTATGTGTTGTTTTTGATTTGATCATGAAAAGTAGTGGGTTGAAGGTCAGATTTGAGAAGTTTGATAGAAAAAAATTTTACCATATGAAAAGTTAGGATAGAGAATCTGCTGGTTCAGATGGGATTGGATTCGATCTTAAAGGATAAATCGAAGGAGATGACTAACAAGCAGTGGGTGTCCTTGGAGAAAAGAGTATGTGCCACGATTAGGGCTTGTCTGATGGATGAGATATTGTATGGCATGTTGGAGGAGAGATCACACAAGGGTTTATGGTTGAGGTTGCACATATTGCATATGGAGAAGAACATGTGCAACAAGTTGATATTGAAAAAGTAACTATACAGCCTTCGGATGTAGGAGGATAAGGATATTACGGGATATATTCAGTAGTTCGATTGGATGAGCATGGATTTGCTCAATATTAGGATGAAGCTTGAAAAGGAGGACAAGAGCCTATTGCTATAATGTTCACCATCCGGAAGCTTTGATCCATTGGTTACGATGCTGTTGTATGGTAAGAAGATATTTGGTGTACAAGAGATCATATTAGTGCTCAGGTCTAATGAGCAGTGAAAATGGATGACGAAGAGGAAGGTTTTCTAGGAGGATCTTATTATTTCAGAGAAGCCCAAGAATTAAAAGAAAAAGAATAAGGAGGTGGGATAGAGATAGTTCAAGAAAGACAGCAAGGAGGCTAGGTACTTCAAGTATGGTGAAGCAGAGCACTTTAAGCGAGAGTGTTCGCTTTGAAAGAAGTGCAAGAGAGAAGAATAAAAAGACCCAAATTTTTTAGGTTTAGTCGCTAAGTTTGAAGAGTCAGATGAGCTCTTAATGGTTTTGGAGGAGTCCATGGAGCGTGGAAGGTCTAAAATAGTTTCTAAGAGGTCCGTGGAGTGTGAAGGATTCGAAGAGACAGCGGTGATGATAGAGGTGCAGTAGTAGGCTCAACAAGACAGCATTGGATGGCTGATCTTAGGTATATAGGATTGATTTTTGCAGCATCAGGTGGACTTCAGATTTAGGTGGAGCACCATGCAAAGATGGCTTCACAAGTTAAGAGAGTTTTGGTATGAGTTCAAAGTGGAGGGGTGCAAGGGGAGGAGCGATATCCCAGTGCTAGCACCAGAGTTGCACAGAGCCAAGTAGAGTAGAGTATGTAGATGGAGAGGCATAGCTTTGAGGAGACCATATTAGATGGAGCATTAGTTGTAGCAAGCACCAGCATAGGAATGTTGTAGTCTCTCTAGAAAAGTCCAAGGCAACAAGTGGAGCAGCTGCCAAGTAGAAGGAAGCCTACAATAAGTCCAAGGTGGTGCCAAGGATCAAGCAAAGATCTTCAGCTATGGAGGTGGTCATCCCAAAGGTCTCCAAGAGAGTTCAAAAATTGAAGAAAATTGGTGGTGACAAGGATGTGCATACAATGGATTGTCAGGATATGCACGTACAGTAGAATTATGCAGGAGGATATTGCCAGGCTTGCCAAGGCTTGGGGGTACCAAGATGAAGATTGTAGGAGTTAGTATGGTGCTTCCAAGCTTTGGAAGGTTAGGAGTTAAGCTATAGAGTTGGCTCAATCTGTCTAGACTGGTTTGGATCCTAAGGCTAGGACCGATTTGGTTCTAGGGTCTGGAGATCTAGGAATTTAGGGCTTTAAGGGGCTAATTGATTGTGAGTTTAGGTATGGCACCGAAAGCTTTGGGAACATAAAAGAAAAGGCCAAGAAAACAAGGGAGCAAGCTAAGAAAAAAGTTTGCCAAAATAGAGGCTGGCATGCATATGAGTCGACTTGATCTTAGGTGGAGTCGACTCGGACGTAGGTGAGTTGTCTCGGACTAAGATCGAGTCGACTCTCTCAAAGGATGCATGCTAGATAGAAATATAGATTTTAAAAATCTATGGTTGCCATGCAGACGAGTCAACTCGATCATAGTAGGAGTTGACTCGGTCTAAGGCGAGTCGACTTGGTCTTAGATGGAGTCGACTCCAATTTCGGGTAGAAGTATGTATAGGATTTTTGTTTGGGACTAGGGTCTGGTTTGATCCTAGGTAACTTAAGGTCTTGGTCAGAGAGGTCTTAAGGAGCTCATTCATAGTTTGAGCTAGGATTAAGTCCAAGGGATGAGTGTATGGCAAAACATGGGTGTACATGGGCTTGGGGTGTGCAATCACATTAAGTTAGCTATTGGGAGTTTTGTTGAGTTTTGGATTTGACCCTTTTATATAGGTATCTATACATGTAATTAGGTCAAGGATTAAGATGAGGTATTCAATTGCATTTGAATAAAGCTCTTTCTCCCAAGAACTTCTTCTCTATTTTTCTCTTCCTCTTTCTCTTTAAGCTAGGGCATCATTGATTCCTCTTGATCTTCCATGTCTAGGTGTTCTTTTTTTGATTGCTAGCTGATTATCAGGTTTCCACCCATGATCAGACATCTCCAATAGTTCAGGAGCAGTAGAACCAAGCAACCAAGGAATTGCCTCAGCATCAATCTGATGAGGAGAATAACAACAACCAACTGATCGCTGACGTGATTAACATGATCTCAGGCCTTGAAGGTGGCAGGGGAGTAGAAGATCATGATAAAGATTCAAAGTGGCAAAGGACCGATGGTACAATCTTTTTTTTTTAGATGATGATATATAAGGAGTCCAAACTCCTCATGATGTTGTTATTGTCATCTCAATGATGATAGCAAATTATGATATAAAAAGAATCTTTGTCGATAATAGAAACTTAGTTGACATCTTGTTTTATAATGTGTTCCAATGTATGAAGCTATCACTTGATCAGCTAAGATGAGTAAGCACTCTCTTGGTTGGATTCTTAGGAGATTCCATAGCAGTTGAAGGAGAGATCACTCTACTAGTAACTGTTGGAGATGTGGAACCTTACCAAAAGACCGTGCAGTTGACCTTCCTCATCGTTTGATGCCTTTTTCCTACAATGCAATTCTCGGATGATAGAGACTTAACACCCTTTGAGTAATCATCTCTACCTACCATCTATTAGTTTGATTCCTAACTCAGAATGGAGTCAGCAAGATCCAAGGAGATTAGAAGCTAGCTCGGCAATGCTTCCTGACAACCATTATAAGGGGAAGAAGTCGATGGAGTCCTTGTCAATTAAAGATCATAGAGAAGATTCGAAAGAATCCCGAGTTGAGCTAGTTGATGAGCTCATCACCATCCCCTTTGAGGATGATCCGACCTGAATAATTTGGATCAGTTCTTAGTTGACAGTCAACCACAAGGATTGACTCATGACCTTTCTATGGGCCAATGAGGACATCTTCGTCTGGTCAGCATCATATATGCCATGTATTCTTTCTGATGTTATCATTCATAAATTAAATGTGAATTTAGATTGCTGACCAATACGATAAATGAAAAGGAGCTTCGCTCTAGAACGACAACAAACCATCAATGAGAAAGTCGATAAGCTGATGCTGGCAGGCCAAGAAGCATAGTATCTGGAGTGGATCTCCAACATTGTTATGGTCAAGAAAGCTAATGATAATTGGAGGATTTATGTTAACTACACCGACCTCAATAAAGCTTGTCCAAATGATAGCTTCCCACTCTCGAGAATCAACCAACTCATCGATGCCACCTTAGGGTATCAACTATTAAGTTTTATAGATGCTTTCTCAAGATATAACCAGATTCAAATGGTATTCAAAGATGAGGAGATGACCACATTCATAATTGATAAAAGTTTTTACTATTATAAAATGATACCTTTCGATTTAAAGAATGTAGGAGCAACGTATCTACACCTCATTAATAAGGTATTCAAACATTAGATCGACTACAATATGGACATCTATGTCGACAATTTGTTTGTCAAAAGTAAGGAAGCAGATTGGTATATTGCCGATCTATAAGAAATCTTTGATAAGCTACAGTGATATCAAATGAAGCAAACTTGAATAAGTGCATCTTCTAAGTCACGTTAGAAAAATTTCTCAACTTTCTAGTAACTCAGCAGGAATAGAAGCCAACCTGAAGAAAATCCAAGCACTCCTCAACATGAAGTGTACCCAATCACAAAGCAAGATATTCAAAGCTTGTTAGGTTAGGTTGCGGCCCTTAGTTGATTTATTTCTAGGTTGGTTGAGAAGTGCCTTCTCTTCTTCAAGACATTAAGATAGATAAAGACCTTCAAGTGGTCGGACGAATGCCGAACCACTTTTGAAGTTCTTAAATGGTACCTCAACACCCCTCCAATTCTTTCCAAGCCAGAAGAAGGTGAGCGATTATTAATGTACTCAGCAGTTTTGCCCAATGCAATTAGCTCGGTTCTTGTATGAGAAGATGTAGGAATCCAAAAGTCGGTCTACTACATAAGCAAGATCTTCGAAATGCAGAAATAAGATATTCCAAGACTGAAAAAGATGATTTATGCACTTATTACTTCCGCGCAATGTCTCCAACCCTACTTCTAAGCCCACTCAGTAGTCATCCTAACCGATCAGCCTTTGAAGGTGATCCTCCAAAAGATCGATACCTTCGGGTGCATGGCAAAGTGGCCAATCATGCTCGAAGAATTTGACATTAATTTTCAACCTTAGCCCACGATGAAGGCCCAGGTGTTGGCCAACTTCTTTGTATAATATACTATACCAGATAAGGAATCATCCTTAACAAGATCTGGGGACATTGGAGGGTCATCCTCAACAAGATCCGAGGATGCCGAAGAATCTTCATAATGGATTTTGCAAGTTGATGGAGCCTCAAATGCACAATGATGTGGTGTCATGCTAATTCTTGCTAGCCCAGATGGAGTCATAATGGAATACACCCTCCAATTCGACTTCAAGATCTTGAATAATGAGATTGAGTATGAAGTCCTGATCGTTGGACTTCATCTTGCGAAAGAGCTCAGGGTGAAAGACATTAAAGTCTTCACCAACTTGCAGCTTGTTGTTGGATAGGTCTCAGGGGAGTATGAAGCCAGGGGTCTAATGATGGTGAGGTATTTGGAAAAAGTCAAGAAGATGTCAGTGGCCTTCCGAACTCTAGAGATCCAGCAGATTCTCAGATTGTAGAATGCTCGAGCTGACATCCTCTCCCATCTCGCCACCTCAGGCTTGATCAATCATAATAAGCAAGTCTTGGTTGAGCATCTATAGACTCGGAGTATTGAGGATCCCATGGTGCTTCAAGTCAAACACGAGTTGAGCTAGATAGATCCCATCACTGACTACCTACTCAAAGGAGAATTTCCCTCCGATCCCATTCAAGCTCGAGCGATCAAATGACAAGTACCATGGTATGTGTGCTTGGATGGAAGACTTTACAAAAAATCTTTCTCCTTGCCTCTACTCTGTTGTCTACGTCTCTCCAAAGCAGATTATGCTCTTTGGAGAGTACATGAAGGAATCTATAGTAATTACCTGGGAGGTAGATTGCTAGCTTGTAAGCTCATCTAAAAAGGATATTACTGGCTAACCATACAGGAAGATGCTATTGAGTTGGTCAAAAAATCTAAGCCATATCAAAAGTCTGCCAACATCCAAAGAAGATCGACAACCGAATTTACATTGATCATAGCTTCTTGCCCTTTCACTATATAGGGAATCGACATCCTCAGATCATTCACATAAAAGACCAACCAACGGAAGTTCCTGATCATAGCGATCGACTATTTCACCAAATGGATTGAAGCCAAACCTTTGGCACAAATTACCAAGGTAAAAGCTTGGGATTTCATTTAAAAGTCGATCATTTATCGGTTCGAACTTTCGCGAGCTATCATCATCGACAATGGGTGCCAATTTGATAATAAAAAATTTAAGAACTTCTATTCAAAGCTTTACATTAACCATAAGCTCACCTCGGTAGGACACCTACAGTCTAATGGAGAGGTTGAGGTGACCAATCATACTATTCTGCAGGGACTAAAGACCAAACTCGACCAAGAGAAAGGATTGTTGATTGAAGTATTCTATAACATCCTATGGGCGTGCCAGACTACTACTCAGATGGTAACTAGAAAAACACCTTTCAACCTCACCTTCAAGGTTGAAGTGGTTATACTCATTGAAATCAGGATCCCATTGACTAGGTTGGAGCTATACAACGAGTAGAAAAATTCTAGTTGGCTTCGGATAAGCCTCACCTACCAGAAGAGATGAGGGAACGAGCTCAAGTTAGGATGGCCTCGTACCAATAATGAATAACTCATTACTACAATGCTCAAGTCAAAGTGAAGACTTTTTGACCTGGAGACCTCATCCTGAGACAAACCAAAGTGTCCAAACCCATGGAGCAGGATAAGTTGGCCCTGAACTAGAAAGGACCATATTGGATCATGAAAGTTGTCTAACTTGGAGCATGCAAATTGGAGGCTCTCGATAGTAATCAGATTCCTTAGTTATGAAATTTCGAGAATCTTTGAATATACTATCAGTAAGAAATATAATCACTCTGACCTCATAAATAAAGTTATTCTTTTCCATATTTATGTAGGTTTTTTGTCAAAATGATCAAATCAAGAGCCCGACTAAGGTCGGCTCTATCCGACCACAAATGACATGGTCAGAATTTATCAAGGATATTTCAAGAAGATGTCCAAAACATGAACTCATGACATTTAAGTCAAGCCTCACTTGTCCATGTGGCCACCTAGCACTTCTCATCCATAGATGAGTCGAGTGGAGGCCAAGGATGATGATGAAGGGTCTAACCCTCTGGGGACCCCATATGGCCATTTAGCACTCCTCATCCATAGACGAGTCGAGTGGAGGCTTATGATAATTCAACAAAGATCACTGTGGATCGACTTTAGGTCAACCTTGCACAGCACCTCTTTGGGACTATTTTAGAATGACAATAACTTAATGTCAGGCTGACAACCATGCAAGACACACGAAGAAAATAACAAAAGAATATTTTATTCAAAAAGGAAAGTTTATTACAAAGTGACTTCATGTGGATAGTTTGTTACATCAAAAGGAAGAAAATATCTAAAGCTTGAGCTCAGTCATCCTTGGGCTCAGTTATCATCCTCGGGCGCAAAGCCAAACTACGTTTAGTGTGGTCTTCAAAATTTACCTTGCACAAAAACCTTCCCCACTTTTTGACGATCATCGATCCTCAGTAAGGGATATCGGGGATGGTATAGCAGGTACCTTCTTAGGAGCCCATCCATCTCCTGAATATTCTACCAAGGATGACTAGAAAGCCAGCTTGCCAAGTGAGGAGGACCGCCCAAAGGTCTAAGATCCTTTCGTGGCATACAATGCCGAGGAGGCCTCTAGCTACCGGCACTTCAACTCCATCGTCGGAGTAGTGGGTTTTTTCAATACCTCTCATGCCAAACTAGATTGCTCATCAGCACATTCTCTTGAACTGACCTGCAGCCAACTGATGGTAGGTGGAGACTCCCCTAGGTGGAGGAAAATGCCGATGATTTCATAGCACCGGATAAGATGGTGCCACCATGACATTGCAGAAGGCTAGTGGACTGGTACTAGTCTCAAGTGGCAAGACCCTATTTATAGAGAGGCTGGATCTGGATGCCTCCAACCCCCCCCCTCTGACCACGTGATAGGTGTCACCTTATGAAAGACCTTGGAGACCACACCTCTTGAAAGTAAGGACCCCAGTCATTATTCCCAATAGACTATCCTTATCGGGGAGCACCAGCATTAAATGCGACACTCCTAGGAAACATAACTCTTTGATGCATAATTCTCTAGAGATATCCTACCTTTGGCAAAGACCTTTGAAAATATGTTCGGCAAAGCATCGATGACAACAACGATCATGAGATATTTAGACACCAAATTGAACCCCGATGACTGGATTGGTGGATCGATCTCTTAGAGATATCTCGATCCCGATTGAGACCTCTGAAATGCTGTTCGACATAGTGTTGAGCACGAGAAGCTATCTTAACTTAAGTTAGGATCTCCATAAGTAAATATCTTGGAAACAATTTGAGCACAAGGAGCTATCCCGATCCAAGTTAAGACCTTCAAAATCAAATATCTCTAAAGCAATCCGATGATACATCTTGAAGTCAAGTACCAATTGATGAAATCAACTTGGGGAGATTGCTGCCAAAGAACCAATTCAGAAAAAGTCTTGAAAGTTTAACTCAAAAATCTGCCTCAAGCCATTTATCCCTTATAAATGCAATGGGATCTATGCGGCACCGAATCATGCTAATAATTGAAGTGCATTTTACAAAGCGATGCATCAATTCAGCTACAAAAAATATGAGATGACAAGATAATTCATCTAAGCACCAGCAGCTCAGACATATACCGAGGAGACAGATCGAGAAGTACTACCTCCTTCATCCGAGATAGAGACCTCGAGCTTGAAAGTGAGGGACAAGTATTATGGGATCATACCACCTTGATTATCATCCTCAACACTCATCCTTGGACATTACAACTCGTCGATTTTAGTTAGGTGCAGTCATCAGCCAAAGATCAAGGCCTATAGTTGATCTTAGCCATAAGCTTCATTTGGAGATCCTACACCTTATGTGAGAGGACTCTTAGCCACATTACACTTTGCTCAGAGACATGGTCCTCATCCATGAGTTGAAGAACATATTGTCCACCTGCAAATCTGGAGATCAAACGTCTACCGATCCTATGGTCGAGACCTCACCATCGACTTGGGATGAAATCATATGACCGATGCCAATATAGATACATCTGAGTTGAAGCCTTGACTGCATATCCACCTTAGGCCATCGATCTATTTGGCCATGTGGACAACTAAAGAAAATCTTTCAATAGACTCACACCATAAATGACTAACAAACTTGATTTACAAGATAGTGGGCAAATCTCCTATTCTAATAGTTTGACAGATCATGATCTCGCCTAACAGCCTATGTAATGGCCTATATCTCCATCTCTATATAAAGAGATAACGGGGGGACCCTCTATGTAACACTAGAGAAAAACTCACACACTCTCTCTTTTACTGTACTTAAGCTCTCGCTAACTTAAGCATCAAAGGATCCTGATAAGTAAAAAAAATATACTAATAAAAGTATTAAATTATAAAATAAATTAATTTATTTTTAAGAAATTAATATTTTTATTAATTTTATATAAAAAAGATTATCAATATGAAGATCTTATTTTTTTAGTTCAGATGAAACAAGTTTCAAGAAAAACGGACTCCAAACGAGCCCGAAATCAAATTTCAAAAAAAAAAAAAAAATTGGCTAGTCTAGATCGAACCGGCTTAGAACCAAACCAGCCCGACCATAGAACTGATCGCCCACTAAACTGGCCCACTGATGCCTTGCTGACATCAGAAAAAATCGTGGTGCATGGTGGACCGCTATAATAACCAGGGCGAGGGCATTCTGAGAATTTTACATAGAGCGGCACGTCTCAATTGGCTGAAGGAAGTGGCGGTCTATGCAACACCAGGCTCATGCATGGTCTACAAAGGGCATTCTGAGAATTAGGCACAATCCAATGACTGCTGACAGTTGGGTTTTGATCGAATGGTCGACTTCTGTGCGTTGATGAACGACGGATGTGGCTTCCGATCGAGATCCAATGGTGGAGACGCATTACCGATTTTAACTAAGCTACAGGAGCTTCTTTGGATGAGATTCGATGGTCCAGATTTCATCATCAAGATGATCAGATGGCTGCTGTTGGATCCGACTGTAACTGGGTTTTATAAAGGATTTTAGAGTGGTTTTTGATATGTTGGATGCTGATCTAACTGCCAGAACTATCCAGGATTTTATTTGACTTGTTTAAGAAGTCTAAAACCTAGTTTTAAGGGGATTCCTACTAGGCTATAAAAAGCCTATTGTCGATCAAAAAATAGAGAACCTAAGTAGAGAACCGATGTAGAAAACCTGTACAGAGAACCTGAGGAATAGGAAATAGAGAGTTGAAAATAAAAAAAAAAGGGAGAAACAGAGAGAGGATTTAGGGAGAGAAGAGAAAAAGTTTTTATTTTTGTTATTTTTCTTTCCTCTTCTTTTCTTCTTTCAAAGATCGGTACACAAAGCGGCTTTGTTTTTCATCAAGTTCTCCACACCAAGAGCAACAAACGATCAATTTTAGTGAATAAATAGTCTAATTTTTTCATATTTTTTATTTTATTTGATATTTTTGATCTTGTTACCATAAACTAAATTTTATTTTACTAAGACTAAGTATAGCCATTCTTTTTGATACAATATTTAATATAATTTATTTTTAATTTTAAATTTTATTCATAAGGAGTATATAGATTTGATCTTAATGCTTTTAGATTATTGGCCATCTTCTAATTAATCTGATGAATATAGATGATATGGACCAAGTACGTCTATATTATTGCTTCTTAATTTATATACCTTGTATTATGAATCGATTTAGAATTCATATGCATGCAGAAATTTTAGTGCGCTTTGAATGCAGCATATTTTAATTATAGGATTTCATAAAATTTAATACATCGATATTTATTTAAATTATACCTGAACCAAATGATAGTTAATAAATATTAATAGTTTTGCTATGCCTGGACCAAAGGATAGTGAATAATCTAGAAGACTCTACCGTCACATGAAATAAAATTAATTTAATAATCTAAATATTGTATTGATTGAGTTGGTAAACCGATTGCCTTAGTAACCTATTGCTCTTAAGTTTAAAACATTAAAAATTATACACTCTCTATTTCCTTATAATTTTTAATTATTTCTTTATTTCATCATATTTTTATTAATTCTCATAAATTGGTCTTCTACATAAAGCATAGGAAAGAGCTTTTCAGTACTTATTTTTCAAATCTCTAGGGACGATACTCTACTTACTTACTTTATTACTTGATTGACGGTGCACTTGCCATAGTTATAGATTAGCACGCATCAAGTTTTTGGTGCCATTGTCGAAGATTATGTCTAAAATAATATTGAAATTTTGATTTTAGCTTTACTTTAGAATTTTATTTTTAATTTTTGTTCTTACTTTATTTTTAGATTTGTTTGGTGTATGACACGTACAGGACATAGTGGCTTATTATCTTTAGATGCAAAAATTGAAAGAACTATCAGAAGAATACAACAAGAAAGGAACATGGTAGCTGAAGATCCTAATGACATCAATCTAAGATTGGATATGGTGATCGAGGGATGGTAAGAAGCTATTTGAGTGGCACATCGTCCATTAAATGATTACATCACACCATCTATAGTTGATGTAGCTTCGAGCATCAGGAGACCTTCTGTGTGAGCAAATAATTTTAAAATAAAATCGACGATGATTCAGATGATTCAATCAACTGTCTAATTCAGTGGACACGTACATGATGATCCGAATACCCATATTTCTAACTTTTTTGAATGTTGTGATACTTTTAAAATTAATGGGATGTCAGATGATGCTATTAGATTAATATTATTTTCTTTCTCTTTATGGGACAAAGCTAAAAGTTGGCTTCATTCTCTTCCTGCAAGATCTATCACAACTTAGGATGTCCTAGTCCAAAAATTCTTAGCCAAGTACTTTCCACCTTCTAAGACTGCCAAGATGCGCAACGATATCACTTCTTTTGTGCAGATTAACATGGAGACACTATATGAGGCTTGGAAGCATTTTAAGAAACTGCTGAGGAGATGTTCACATCATCAACTATCCGTATGGCTTCAGGTATAAACTTTCTATAATGGTTTATCTCCTACTAATCATTCTATGATTGATGCAGCAGTAGGAGGAACCATTAATCAAAAAATGGAGGAAGAAGCCTTTGATTTGATCGATGAGATGACATCAAATAGCTATCAGTGGCAAACAATGTATGATGTCGAGAAGACCAGCAGCCGTGCAGGAAGTAGATTGCGTGTCAACCTTACTAGCTGAAATTGCAGCCCTTAGAGCTGAAGTCAATAACTTGAAGGAAATAGCTATGCATGTTCAGAGTATCACTTGTGACCTGTGTCGAGGAGGACACGATACGAGCAATTGCCAGATAGGTAATCCTTTTGCTAAAGCTATTGATACAGCTAATTATATTGATAATTTTTTCAGACCGTAACAAAATAATTCCTACTCCAACACATACAATCAAGGATGGAGGTAGCATTCAAATTTCTCATGGAGCAATCAAAATGCAGCACAATAGCCTCCCCCAGGGTTCCAAGTACCTGAAAAGAAGTCCAACATGGAGGAGCTTATGGTCAAATTAATGTAAAACTAAGAAGCAATTATAAAAAATTTGGAAGCCAAGCTTAGGTAGGACTAAGCAGCAGCAATTCGAAATTTGGAGATGCAAATAGGTCAAATGGCTAAGATAATCTTCGAGAGACCTCAGGGATCCTTGTCTAGCAATATGGAGATCAATCTAAGAGAGCAAGTCAATGCTATCATCCTAAGAAGTGGTAAAAAGTTGGAGGAGCCACATCAGAAGAAAGAGACTGAAGAGCCAACTACAAATAAGGAACCATCAACTAAAATTCGTCAGTTATCAAAATAACCAACAGATAGATGGTCTCTAGGTATAAAGTTTGCCGATCCAAATGTGAAGCCCCATGTGCCGCCACTACCATTCCCAAGGAGACAAATACCGCATCAAGATAAGAAATTTTAAAGAATTTATATATTAATATTTCTTTTGTAGATGCTATCACTCAAATGCCCAGGTATGCCAAGTTTTTCAAAGAAATTCTAATAAATAAGAAAAAGTTGAAAAAGCATGAGAGAATAAATTTGAATGAAGAATGCTCAGTAATACTTTAAAATAAATAATCACAGAAGCTAAAAGATCCAGAAAGTTTTACTATCCCTTGCATTATCGGTGATTGTAGTTTTGATGAAGTTTTATGTGATCAGGAGCAAGTATTAATCTCATATCTTTTTCTATTTTTAGAAAGTTGGATATAGGAGAATGGAAGCCTACCACTATTACTCTTCAATTAGCCGACAGATCCATCAAATATCCAAGAGGTATAGTGGAGGATGTCTTGATAAAGGTAAACAAGTTTATTTTTCATGTTGATTTTATTGTTCTTGATATGGAAGAAGATTATAATGTACCCTTTATCTTAGGAAGACCCTTTTTAGCTACTGAAGGAGTTTTAATAGATGTTCAATAAGAAAAATTAATTCTTAGAGTCCAAGACGAACAAGTTACTTTTAATATTTTTAAAACTATTAAACATCCTGATGATAATCAAACTTATTTTTTAATTGATATTATTGATAATTAAGTATATAAGAATTTTGTAGAAAATAGGTTTGAGACTATGAAAGCTAGCAATGTCCAATTGAAAGAGGGCTCGACCAAACATGAAAGTATTTCGATTGAAGTGGCACTGGATTGATTCAGCCCAAAATTTTAAGAAAGTCAAGCTGAAGACTATAAATCAGAACTATTAGATATGTTATTTCTTTTCTTTTTAGTCTTGATCATTTTTTTTATTTTTTAATAATTTATTGTTGCTTTTGTACTGCTTTGGTGTGTGTTTTCAATTTTACAGAGAAAAATCAATGAGAACTCAAGCCAAATTTCAAAGCTTCAAAGAACCAGACCGAACCAAATCAGGTGTATTTCTTCCTATCCTTTATTGCATCCTTTATTTTTCTTTCTCCATTGAGACAATGTAGAATAAGTTGGGGGTAGAAAAAAAATTTTGAAAAAAAAAACTTTTAAAATCATGTGTCAAGAAGAAAATCTTGAGTAAGATAGACTGAAAAAGTGATAAAAGTTAGAATTATCTGCTAATGAATGTAACGAGTTAAAGAAGTATATTAGTTAGTCAGACTTTTAGCAGCCTACTTAGGTTATCTAAAAATTATTAGCACTTCTAATTGTACATGCACACTGACAAGGTAAAGTAGGTATTGATTATAAGACCAACTGAGGATTCAATTATCACTAAAAATTGATAATTAATATATATTCTAATCAAAGAAACTTGAATTTAAAGAAAAAGCTATCTGCCTAAAAATAAAGTACAAAAGATAGAGTATATGTGAATTATTCAAAGCTTAGTAACTGGATCTCTACACCTAGGTCTAGTGTGAAGATTCACGTAAAATGATGGAGGGAAGGCCAGGATGCTCAGCATAGATTTAAAAAAAAAAAAAATCAGGTAGTGTGAAAGCTACCTTAATTCTTGAGCTTAAAATTGAGAATGTATAGAAAATTAACCAAAATAGGTGATAAGAGATTATACTTTTGTCCTTTAAATTAACACCAAAATGCTAAGTTAGTCATCACAAATACAAGTACTATAGATCTTTGATATACTCTAAGAAAACTTTTAATTATATTGATCACAAAATTTGCTTCTAAAGCTCAATGCTTAGTTAGTAGTATTTTCTAAACTTTTTGATCTTTAATCCTAGCTCTATCTTTGTGATGGATGATCTTATTAAAACATGATATTAAATAAAGCATTGCTAAGAGATTAGCAATGACTAAGTTGGAAGGTGTGATAAGTAGTAAAAATACACTAATAAATTATTAAATTATAAAATAAATTAACTTATTTTTAATAAATTAATATTTTTATTAATCTTATGTAGGAAAGAAGGCCACCAATATAAAGATCTTATTTTTTTGATTCAGATAAAATAAGTTTTAAGCAAAACGAACTCCAAACAAGTCTGAAATCAAATTTTGAAAAAAAAGATATTATCGGTCGGTCCAGATCGAACCGGCTCAGAACCAGACCGGCCCGACCATAGAATCGACCACTCGCTAAACTAGCCTGCTGATGCCCCACTAACATTGCGCTGACATCAAAAAAAATTATGGCGCACGGTGGACCACTACAATCACCAGGACGAGGGCATTCCAGGAATTTTACACAGAGCGGCGCATCTCAATTGGCTGAAGGAAGCGATGGTCTACGCAATGCCGGGCTCGCACATGGTTTACAAAGGGTATTCTGGGAGTTAGGCACGATCCAACGGCTGCTAGCAGCTGGGTTTTGATCGAATGATCGACTTCTATGCGCTGATGGATGGCGGATGAGGCTCCCGGTCAAGATCCAATGGTGGAGATGCGTTATCGATTTTAACTAAGCTACAGGAGCTTCTTTGGACGAGATTCGACGGTCCAAATTTCATCATCAAGACGATCGGATGGTTGCTATTAGATCCGACTGTAACTGGATTTTATAAAGGGTTTTAGAGTGGTTTTTGATGCATTGGATGTTGATCTAATGGCCAGAATTATCTAGAGCTTTATTTGACTTGTTTAAGGAGTCTAAAACCTAGTTTTAAGGAGATTCCTACTAGGCTATAAAAAGTCTGCTGTCGATCAAAAAGCAAAGAACCTAAGTAGAGAACCGAAGTAGAGAACCTGTACAGAGAGCCTGAGGAATAGGAAACAGAGTGTTAAAAATAAAAAGAAAATAAGAAGAAACAGAGAGAGGGTTTAGGGAGAGAAGAGAAAGAGCTTTTATTTTTGTTATTTTTCTTTCCTCTTCTTTTCTTCTTCTGAAGATCGATACACGAAGCCACTTTCTTCTTCATCAAGTTCTCCACACCAAGAGCAACGAACGATCAATTTCAACGAACAAACAGTCTAATTTTTTCATACTTTTTATTTTATTTGATATTTTTGATCTTGTTACCATGAATTAAATTTTATTTTACTAAGGCTAAGGTGTAGCCACTCTTTTTGATATAATATTCAGTATGATTTATTTTTAATTTTAAATTTTATTCATGAGGAGTATATAGATATGATCTTAATGCTTTTAGATTACTTGCCATCTTTTAATTGACCTGATGAACATAGATGATACGGATCAAGTACGTCTATGTTATTGCTTCTTGATTTATATACCTTGTATTATGAATCGATTTAGTATTCGTATGCATGCAAAAATTTTAGTGCACTTTAGATGCAGCATATTTTAATTAGAGGATTTCACAAAACTTAATGCATCAATATTTATTTAAATTATATCTAGATCAAAGGATAGTTAATAAATATTGATAGTTTTGCTATGCTTGGATCAAAGGATAGTGAATAATCTAGGAGACTCCACCATTATATGAAATAAAATTAACTTAATAATCTAAATATCGTATTGATTGAGTTGGTGAATTGATTGCCTTAGTAACCTATTGCTCTTAAGTTTAAAATCCTAAAAATTATATACTCTCTATTTTCTTATAATTTTTAATTATTTCTTTATTTCATCCTATTTTTATTAATTCTAATAAATCAGTCTTCTAAATAAAGCATAGAAAAGAACTTTTCAGTACTTATTTTTTAATCCTCTAGGGATGATACTCTACTCATTTACTTTATTACTTGATTGACTGGTGCATTTGCTATAGCTATAGATTAGCACGCATCAGATTCCTCGCCAGAGAACCCCTGGCAAGTGTGAACTTCTTTAGCAAGTTCCTTTTGGCATCTCGGTGCTCAGATTGGTGTTCGTTCCCAGTCACATCCATGCCCGTTGGAGTCTTATGGCAGCAAGATCTAATCGACATAGAGAAAAAATCCAAAAATACATCATCAATCCTTGTTAGCAATGGGTCCTTCATTGGAACCGGGAAAAAAAGCATAAAGAATTTCTTTTAGAATATTATTTAACTATGAAAATTTTGCAATGCAATGGAAATGAAAATGGAGAAAAAAAGGTGCATACATGATGATTAGATTTGAAGTACCTTGATCATGATCTTTTTGATGGTGAGATTGTGAGCTTTTTTCTATACGTATATATAAATTTTTCTTAAAAGAAAAAGAAGAAGATGCATAATCAAAATATATTATTAGATGGTGCTTGATGATCATTTCATGGGAGTCACTTACTAGAAAAGTTCATGCTGGATTTTTTTTTTTTGGGAATTGAAAAAATAGGCTCTTCAAGTGATTCATTATCCTACTCCGGCACAACTTTTATATGTGCCCTTAACACCTCATCATCTCGAATCTCTAATCCATAAATTGGCTTAGACAATCCTAATCTATTGGTTATTTACTCAAGCATGATTTTTGGCAAAATTTTGATTGTTTCTATTTTTGCAATCACAATCAATCAAAAATTAGTGATTCAATTGAAAAAGAACATAAAATCAAAAAAATATATTTAAAACCCAACAAAGCAATGCAAGAGGATATTCTCTTTTGCTACATAATCAATTAAATTAATAATATTTGGTCAATTTATCATCTAAATTCATTTCCAAATTTGATCAAACTAAATACTCTCACAAATCATACACTAATTTATATTAAATTAGCCAAACAAATTAACAAAACATGATTAGTTTATTAAAATATTATATTAGCCAAATCATATACTAATTTACATTAATTTATATAAAAATTATTTTATTAAAATATTAAATTAGCCAAATCATACACTAATTTATATTAATCTACATAAGAATTAGTTTATTAAAGTATTATTAAGTTATTATTTTTGAAATAAAGTAAAAAGAAAAAGCAAATCTAATAAAATCTAGCAATTTTTCTATACTTTTTTTATGAGGATGCCCATAAAACCAAAACTATCCAAAATATGCAGCAGACCATATAATGTTATCATGCAAATCAATTTTTAAAAACTATTTTCTATATAATTATTTTATGGGGACACCTATATAATTTCTCGGAGCACCAAAGTTTTATGCATTTCAAATCCATAAAATATCCTATATGGCTAAATCCCTTTTAATCTCTTATAGTACCAAATCCTACTATCTCTCCCCACTCCATCGGCCCTTTCTTCTGATCTCCACCTCTCGATCTCTCTCTGATTCTCTTTCTCTTCTCCCTTTTTTGGCCCATTTTTTTTTTAGATTAAAATCTCTCCTCTCTCTTTGGCTAGATCCCTTCTCTATATGTCGATCTCACTGCCCGATGCCTCACATCGGAGACAACCATCCTCACGACCATCGGTCCTCTCTTTTCTTTGTCGAATAAAAAATCCCTCCTCCTTCCCTCAAGGAGCCATACCGGAGAGCCATTATCGCCGCCGTTGGTTCTCACTTTTCCTCATCCATTGAAGACGCATTGCTGCATGAAGCCGTGCATTCCTATGAGGATTTCTTCTCCCAAATCTCAGCTCCAACTGGTACCATCTCCCACCCCCATGTTCCCAGGATTTTTTTTTATCTCACTAGTTATCTCTTTTTTCTTCATTTGCAGTTGATTTTTTAATAATATATTTTTTTATATCCCTCTCCATTTCCTCCTCGACAACTCATCTCAAACCCTAACCCTAGCCCTCTCTACCACTATCCTTACCTCTGTAACCCAAACCGTAGCCCTAACCCTAACCCAAACCTTAGCCCTCTCTATTTCCTGGTCGATTGTTCATCGTATTCTCTTTCTCCTCTATGACTCATCACAAACCCAAACCCTAACTCTCCCCATTGACATCTGCACCTCCATAACCCAAACCCCAGCCCTCTTCATTTTCTTGTTGGTTGTTCATCGAATTTCCTTCCTCCTTTGCAACTCATCCCAAACCCAAATCCTAGCTCTCCCTACTACCATACCCACCTCCGTAACCCAAATCCTAACCCTAACCAAAACACTAGTCCTAACCCTAGCCCTAACCCTAACCCAACCGCTCATCCTAACCCTAACCCCAACCTTAACCTGACCAACGCAATGATACCATCCAATAACCTTCAATCCAAAACTCGATAACCAGTAATCTGAAACTTGATAAACTAATAATCCAATAACCCAACAACCCAATATCCAGCAACCCAAAACCCGATAATCCAATAACCTAATAACCCGAGGCCGCAAACCTGAATCCGCTAGTCTGAACGCACCAGCCCGAACCCCAAATCTAAACTCAACTCTATAAACTTGTGAATCCAAATCCATCGATTTAAACATTCTAATGCATGGGTTTCTGCATGTTTTGGGACCAAAGAGCTACTGCTACCACAACAAGTATCTTGAGTTTTTTCTTTTTTCTAACACTGTGGAAGACTGCTAAACCCTCACAGCAACCCTATCCACTCTTGATCGAGAATGGAAGGCTGCTGCATGTAGCAACCTTTCCAAATCTCTCATTTTCCATCCCATTTTTAATGATAATTGGATCAACCTATGATCCAACTATCTCGCAATCAATGATGATCAACAATGGTGCAACATCTATATTGATCACTATAATAGTGACCATTACAGTGCATTGTCATAGCACCAACCATTCTCCACCCCGCACTGTCCATCATTCGCATTCTCAACAACAACCCTCTCTCTTTCACATGATGTAGCATAGAAAGAGGAAGGCTGTTATTTCTTAGACAATAACCCCCTATTGCTCCGATGGTAAAGAAACAAAGAAAAACAAACCTTAGATAAATCAGGATCCTTCCTTTCTCATTTGATGTAGCAAGGGGAACGGATGGCCATAGCATACCTACGGCAACCACCCAAACAGCTTGATGGGTTCAAAACAAAGGGAGGATAAGACACAGTAAATAGAAAAAAAAAATCTCATCAAAGATTTTAGTGATTGCTTGCACGCATCGATGCTTCATACTATCTGGAGAAGTATATATATACTCCATGAAATCCTTTCTTCTAATCTGATTTAATCATCACTATGAAATCTTTCCATATGATCTAATCTGCATGGCCAGTCCTCTCCATCACCCGGAACACTATCACTAGTACATGTGACTCACTATTCAAATCACATGTCCTTCATTTTTTCGGCGTGTTCTCAGGCCATCAAAGCTCATAGAAGTATTCAATCAATTGAAGACGTCTCCAACAATCTATTATCCATTAGTCTAAACGTATCAACCAAAAACAACCACCAGATAAAGGGCATATATCTTCTTTGATTCAAGAATCACCATATTCAAAGTAAGATTCAGTCATTCCTCCTCTTAAATGATGGTCTCTATCATCCAGCAACTTAATGAACGATTGCGTTTAAAACATGTAGATTTGATGGATGGCTTTTTTTTAAAATATGAAATATAAGGCATCTGTTATGTGAGATGCACGACACATGGCATGTTAGATGCACGACATGTGGCATGTTAGATGTGCCACACTTGTCACATTGGGAGACCACTGGTCTCTCCTTTAATGTATTTGTGTGTGTATATATATGTGTGTGTTTCTATTTAGAATTTTTTAGATAGTTTTAGAAAGATAAACACATAATATTTTCTTATTTCTAACAAAACTAGTTGTAGGCATTTGAAGTTGTATGCGTTTTTAGATCAAATGTTAATGACATAGTTTATCTTGCTTTTGTTTCAATTAGTAATCTATGGTAAGAATGAACTAAGCTTTTTGTTGGTCATACATTCTCTCTCTCTCTCTCTCTCTCTCTCTCTCTCTCTCTTCAGTCTGGTCATGATTAAAATGTGAATCGGATAAGGCTAGCCGTAATCCAACCATTCGTATTCCAATGAACAAGATCTAAGCCTTAATTTTCTCTTTCTATTTCAGGGATAAGGAGTTGGTTCGGATATTCCACTTTGTTTTTCTTTCTACGGGGGTAAAGATATTTCACTTTGGTTACCATGGTATTTTTTTTGGAAGGGAATATCCAGATTTGTCCATTGCTTGGTAGCAATTCCTTGGCACATGAAAATGATGTGTTAGAGTACTGTTACAATATCAAATGCATACGACAGTGCATGACTTTACAAACTATTATACTGAATGTTACAGCTATTTTTATTCATTTAGAGTGACAAATAGAGAGATTTTGTGAATTATCCATATGAAATGGTTCACGTACCAAAATTCTGCTTTTGTGCACAAAAATATTGATATTGTATTTGTGCAATCTTTTTAAATTTTTAACCTTTTGTCGCATCTGCCTTTGCTGCTCTACATTGATAGACTATATTCAAATGTTGCTTGGTAAATTTGTTTGAAAAGACCTAAAAGATGAATCTAGGATTTAATCTTCTCCAAATACATAGAGAACTTTCTTTACATGTTTAACACATGGAACATGGGTTGTGCGGAAGGCTTTAACAAAAATAAAGAAGGAAATAACAAATATATCGTTAATCTTCATCAACTCTAGGCTATTCACTTGAACTACAAAAAAAAAATATCACAAGGAACTTATTTGAGCATTATCCAATTGTGAAGGCATTGTAACATAATGGAAAATAGAAAGGATTTTAAAAAATAAGAAATGAAAATGCAAGAGAGTGATCGAACTTTAAAGTATCTTATTGTAACCCTTTTGCTGAAGGCATTGTCGATAGTTTTCTATATGGATAATGCAATTTTATTTATAATTTATTTCTTGGAAGAGGGAAAAATAAGAAAGTAATAGTTAAAATGTATTACCAGGCTATGCTTGGTGACTTTTTTTATGGGAATAGCCTTCTGGACAAATTAAATTTATTTTTCAGGAGTTGAAAATATCAGTTCTTCCAGAATTTGAAGAGAAGAAGCCAAATGTAGAACTTCCATATGAATTATCTGGTTGAGATTCACTTTTTGCCAAAAAAAATTGATACCTTGAAATTACAGCTGTAATCATTAAAAATTTAAGATCCTAACATAATTTGGAAGATGTAGGTGTCGCTGATAATTTTTTTGATGATAGCTAGAAGTGTGAATCCGCTAGTTCTATCATCTATTGCAAAATTAAGTACTGGAACACCGATTAGTTGTTGTGCTAATTTTTCACGTACACTAAAACTTGCTATATTGGTACCATCTTCAACAATATCATTTAATTTGTACTTAGCAAAATTAGATAAACAAATGTTATCTATGTTTACTTAAAATTTTATTTATTATAGAAAATAAAAATATGATATTTAAGAAGATATCATATTCCTACCATGGTTCTAAGGCGGATTGTTTTTACTACATTGATTGCATCAAAAGGTATCATCATAAAGTTTTATTGCAGCTTTGCAGCTATTTCATGCTTTACACCATCAGAAGTATTGATTTCATTTAGATTCATTTTACATGTGAATTTCATTCTCCAAAACAAAAAAAGAATAATTCAAGTTCTTTAGATAGAAATATGACAATTTCACGATCATTTTAGATCATACCTAGAAGTCATGTGGATTCAATTTCAATGCTTCTTTGATTGTTTTCCTATTATAGATAGCTTTATGTTGAAGATTAACAATTATTTGTTGCTCCTGTTCCATAAATCTAGTTAGAGCAACTAGTACTTCAACCCTATACACGAAGTTATAAATATATTCATAGTATAATGGATAATTCTTATCTTGTGTTAAATATAGTATCAAAAGTTTCTATGTTTTGACCTATTTTGGCATCTCCATATCCATATAGAATTAATCTTATGCCAAACATGTTGATAAGCATATTTTTTCTATTTATACAAAATATATGAAGTATTTTGATAAACATGATATCAATTTTCATAGTAGAAAATACTGTAGAAAAAAGATTACCTTTATGTGTTCTTCTAGTCATATGCTGGTCAAAACATCAATAAGTGACCCTCCCTTTCTTTTGCATGAATAGCATTATCGTTGATCTTTTCAGCAAATTTACCCCAAATGGATACATTTTGCATGCTGCAAAACATAAAAGTTACAGGTATTTAACAACATTATATAATTCAAGAATAACAAAATGTAAATAAATGACAATTTGCATGTGATAATCAAAAAGTAAGTTAACTTAGTATATATATAACTTTAAATTTTCTATTTTTAAGTTTCTTTTATAACCCAATTTTTGTCCAACGTATGTTTGTTCGAGAGATCCAATAGCTACAACATAACCAATAGCATCTGCACAATAAATGGAAGAATATAATCTAACCATGGTTTTTTCTCCTAAATTATGAAGAATAAAGTTTATGCATGCCTCACTACTACAAAAAAGGACGGCATTTGTTCAAAATTACTGCTATAGTTCAAAAAATTGCCACCATATATAGCCTACGATAGTGGTTACTTAACCACTGCCATTGTCGTCGTTGCTATAGGTTTATGACAATGGTTATCGTAACTGCTGCCATATACTGGTATAGCAGCAGTTGTTCAATCACTGCTATAACCTGCTCTATAGTAGTATAGCAGTGATTGAAAAATCGTTGCTATAGAGGTCGATAGCAGCGGTTAGCAAACCGCTGTTATAGTCCATCTATAGTAGCGGTTAGTTAATCGCTGCCATAATTAAAACTATGGCAACGATTTTAAAACCGCTGCTATAGATCTACGATAGTGATTTTATAACTACTTTCATAGATTATGGCAGCGGTTGGTACATATCTATGGTAGTAATTGGCACGACTACGGCAGTGATTTTCAACTACTGTCATAGGCTTTTGAACAGCAAAAAAATATCATAATTTTATTCTTTTTTATTCTTTTTTTATTTGATAGGTGGAGTTTAATATATAATTACTCAAATTAAAACTTGAAAGAACCAAAAATTTCACATAAAACTCAACAATAATATAGGAATATATCTTAAATACTCAAATTATATTACTGATAAATTATATTATAATATTTTTTAAATAAAAATAAAATACATCAAACATCTACTAAATTAAAATCATCCTCTCCAAGCATCTTGTCGTCACTAGGAGGGGCTAAAGTAGAACCGGGAGGGGCAGTTGCAGAAGCTGGAGGGGTTGGAGTAGGAATTGAAGGGGCTGGAGCTGAAACAAGAGCCAACATATCCTGAATGCTTAAGAAATCAACTCCAAGATCAGTGGAAAGCTGTGCCACCATCATGGACATGATGCTCTATAGCTGAGATGCATGCTTCACAGCTTAAGATGCATGCTCCTGAGCCTGAGTTGCCTGCACTAAGGCCTAATTGATGATCCCAGAAGCACGTGAGAAGATGCTTGCCTTAGACCAATAGCTCATCAGCATATGTTTGGGCCTGCAATAAATCCTCCTAGAGTGCTCAGATCCTAAGATTTGAAATAGATGGTCATGGAGGCCAGAGGTATCCGGGCCCTCGCTCATAAGCGTGTCTAACTACTCATATAATTATAAATTTAAATAAAATCTCATAAGAAATGCTATAATACTAATTATATATACAAATTATACTTCAGTTATTACTTACAAAATCCTCCTGATCGCAACGTTGATCGGCCTGCCCTTCTTGTCCGTACGACTTGATCGAAAGATGACACTATGGATGGGCATCACTCCCTCTCTCATCAGTTATAACAATCAATTAGCTTGTTAGAAATATGCAAAAAAATAATAATTCAATAACTTATAAACTAAAGGGTCAGAATTCATTATTACCTCTCTGTGCATACGACTGGCTATAAACTCATAGCCAAGAGTGTGCGTGTACTCCTGAGTAGCCTGGTTCTCCTAGTTCTAATGAGATGCTATCTAAAAAATATTTAAATCATGTAAGTTAAAATCAAACATAATTATCAGTATAATGAAAAATTCATGATTTACAAATTAAATCTGAAACTCCTGGCTTCTCCAATGCATGACCATCCCCTTCCACTGACTCGGAGGATAGTTCTGGATCCAAGGAATAAGCTTCTTCTCAGTCTCCCTACAATGCTCTAACCATCCTTTGTGGAGCTTGATCTTGTAGTTTCGATACAATTCCTCAATCTTCTGCAGTCGGGCATCTCGAGTACTCTCATGATCTAAAAAGTCGTACATTTTCTATACAAAATTATCAGAAGTCAGTTATCAAATTATTCTAATCAAATATAGTGTAAACAAATTACATGCATATATATAATTAAGATATACTTATCCAAATTTTCTTCCATACCCAGTCCTTGCCACCAGCATCCATCAATCGCTAGTTTATGAGCAGTATGGGAATGATGTCAGACCAGCTCACAAGCACTTCAAAAATGAATGTATCTCCTATGCGATCTTCCCTACTGGCCTTTTCTCTCGATCGTACTTTATCATGACTTGATGCTGGTGGTTCCACACATGTGACATGCGTATAGAACCGCAAAATGTCCTACTAGATGATGCACCTACAATGAAAATATATTATAAATATATAAAAGTATGCAATAACTATATAAAATATAAATAAATAAATAAATAAGTAATACAATGAAAACCTACTTTCACTAGGATCGTGTGATGTGGATGCTGGTGGAGCTAGATCTATGCACCTACAATAAAAATACATTATGAATATATAAGAGTATGCAATAACTATATAAAATATAAATAAATAAATAAGTAATACAATGAAAACCTACTTTCACTGGGATCATGCAATGTGGATGCTAGTAGAGCTAGATCGGTAGGTGGAGTATATGCTGGAGATGCATAGGTTGGCGATTTGGCTACTGGTGGAGGCTCAGATATGCCAGTGGGAGGAGCATGTGCTTGCGAAGCTGAAGCTGATGCGAAGGTGGATGAAGGATGCACCGGACCTTGATGAGATGCTGAGCTCCACGTAGCCTACTGAGGGGTGGGGGTGAAAGCTAGATGGCATTTCAATACCATCGTGATCTACAATATTAATAAATATTAACAAATATAATATATTAAATAATAATATTAGTAGAGTATCAATAAATAAATGTTAACATTTATATCAGGTGATCAATTGAACTCATCGCCTACTGGCATCTACAATATGGACATCACCATTGCTCCTGATAAATGTATCTAGGATTTCGATAATACTAGATAAATTTTATTCTAGAGAAATACTTTGTATGCATGGTCCAACATCATCATTAACCACGATATCATCAAAGATATATCTAGGCACCATCTTTACAATAAAACCCCATTGAGGCTCCAAGGGATCACTAATATAGAAAATTTGACTAGCTTGAGAGGCAACTATATATGGTTCTTTAGTGCGAAGATGGCATTGCATATTGATGAGAGTAAAACTACACTCATTAGTTTTCATTCCTGATTGAGACAAAGTGTCAAACCAATCATATTTTATCAATACAATCCTTCCTTTAGAATAGTAGTTTAAGATGACTATTTTCTCCATAACTCCATGATAGTTCAGATCCTCTGTATAAGGCTATAAATCTCTCGAGCTAGCATAACACCTGATTATGATGCTCAATATTATACCACAATTTTGTGTTGCCATGTTTTGGAGTCGACTATGAATATTGAACTTGTAGCCATTGATGATGAGCTATTTATACTCACGTACGATATGATTGGTTCCATTGAAAGAGTATGTACTTCATGACTCATATCATCGAGCGGTAATCTCCACATCTAAGAAGATGACACCTAATTATTAAACATGTTCAAATAGGATGTCTAAGGCAGGAATAGTACTCACATGATTTTTAAATCACTCAAAAAACCCTTTGCTATATATTTTCTCTTTTTTTTGCATACTTAGAGCATTGTATTTTACTCTTATGATCTTCTTATGTTTGCTATATAAGAAACAAATTCAAGTATAATGGACTATAAATATTAATAATAAGAAATAAGTAATAAAAAATAAATAAAGCTGAGTGACTAACCTTATGTATGGCTCAATGACTTCATAATTGAATAATACGTAGTGGTATACCTTATCCCTTTCCTCTATGCTCAAATCAGTAAGGCGGTATGAAGTGAAAAATCTACTTGACTATGGAATGGACTCAAATACAGGCTTAATCGGCTTATATCGATCATTCTAATTTTTTATTGATCGGTTATGATGTGTCTCGAGTTTGTTTAAGTATATGGTATAAAAATTCATATACTTTTGACCTAAATAACCTTCTATTATGTATCCCTCTAGATGATTTATATTTTTTATATAAGATTTCAGCATTTAAATATTTTTCTTAGTGGGATATATCCATCAACAGAACACTGAGCCTCCAAGTGCAATTTTTTTCGCAAGGTGCACGGTGAGATGCATCATAACTATAAAAAATGATGATGAAAATATCTTCTCCAGATCATATAATACAATCACGACCCTTGCCTTCATTTTCTTCATATCTTTCTTTATAATATTTATAATAATATTATTATAAATATTATAATAAATATTATAATAAATATTTATAATATTATAAATATTATTATAAATAGTATAAATAATTATAAATATTATTATGAAATTAAATGAAAAAAATTATACTTGCAGTTGTGGGGAGGGGGGGTCACCGGTGGTAAGTGCTAGAGGATGGGGGTGGTGCTAGAGGGTGGCTGGTGGCGGTGCTAGAGGAAGGGGGCGGCCAAAGGAGGCCGGGGTCGAGGGAGCAGGGATGAGGGAGATGGGGCTGAGGGGGTCGGAGCCAGTGGTGAGGTGGGTTGGCAATGACGTTAGAGAATGGGACAGCCAAAGGAGGCCGGGGTCGAGGGAGGCGGGGAGGGAGGCGAGGCCGATGGGGCTGAGGGAGGTAGGGCTGACGGGGCCGGGGAAAAGGAATGTGGGGCCAAGGGGGTCAGAGCTAACAGTGGTGCTAGACGGAGGGGGCGGCAGTGGGCAGGTAGATGATAGGGTGGGTAGGGCACGATGTTGGGAAAAATTCTTGTCACTTGATGATTACGGAAATAACAACAAGGATCCAAGGAAAGATATGGCTGTTCTATGAAATCCCAAAAAATCCTAAGACGTGGATAAGAGAGGAAGAACAAGAGAGGAAGAGAGAAGATTTTTTTAGGAAGAAAAGGGTTTGTATTAATTTTCACTCTAATTACAAATCTCAATACAGAATATATATATATATACACACCAGGTCAATATGATCCAACCCAAAAAACTTTCCTAGCTAACCTAATGTGATGCACTCCCCGAGCTCATGTATATCTATGTCTTCCATGCACATATCCATTGGACTAATTCTAGTCCAATCCATAGGTTAGCCCCTTAGGACCTCACAAACCAAGGCCCTAAGTCCCTAGGATTAAACTCAATCCCAAGCCAGAATAGAAACCTTGTACTGTTCTATTTGTCACTCAAGCCGGCTCGGTCAGTAGTCGGGCCAGCTCGATTGTGATGTCTCCTGCAAGAGTCTAAATCATCACTCTCTGCTTTACTACTCGAGCTAGCTCTCAAGATTTGGCCAACTCGAAAGACAAGACTGTCTTCTATTCTATAGCTCGAGCTATCTCTCTTAGAAATCGAGTCAGCTCTTCCAATGTGCCAACCTAATACGCTTTCTGATGTTTTGCTTGAGCTGGCTCTAATAGGAACCAAGCCAACTCAATTGAAGCATTGGCTGAAGCTTTTTGATGGTTGGTTCCATTTGCTCCTTGATCTCTCTCCACCTATTTTCAAGACTTGAGAGCACCATACCTGAGCTCACAATCTCCACCTTAGTGCTTCCAAGTTTTTATGAACTCAGCTCTATCTGTCAGTCCCATCAGTACCATATAGTTGTGAAAGATATTCCATGAAAGTACTTTTATGAGCACATCAGTTAGATTTTCTTTGGTATGAACCTTCACTAGCTCCACTTCACCATCCTCCACTAGCTCTCTGATTCGGTGGTATTTGATATCTATATGCTTGGTCCTCCCATGATAAATAAAATTCTGTGCGAGCAACAAAGCACTCCGACTGTCACAATGCATCTTGACTGCATCCTATAGGAATCCCATCTCCAGCGCCAAGCCCTTCAGCCATAGAGTTTTCTTCACTGCCTCTGTGATGCCAATGTACTCTACTTTGATAGTGGATAAGACCGTAATTGGCTGTAAACAAGATCTCCTTTAGACTGGACCACCATACATGCTGAATACAAAATCTGTCATCAGATGTCGAGTGTCCACATCTCCACCAAAATCTATATCTACAAATCCTTCTAATAGCTCTCGAGCCTCCTTGAATATGTTAAGATGTTCCTTAGTACCTTCTCGCTGACCATAGCAGATGCCAATCCTAACTAAACATGCCAAGTACCTAAAGATACACTTCAATACCCTCCAGTGCTGCTTGCCAAGGTAAGCCATAAATCTGCTCACTTGACTCACTGCATGGGCTAAATCTAGCCTACAACACATCATGAAGTGCATAATATTTTCCACACCAGAAGCATATGGAATCTTTTCCATCTCCTGAACCTCCATCTCAGTTTGTGGTGACAAGGTATTAGAGAGTCTGACATGCCCGGCAAGTGGCAGCTCTACCGATTTGGCCTTCTTCATTCCAACCTCTCTAAGATCTTCTTTATATATCCTTCTTGAGATAGATGCAGCAACTTCTTGATTTTGTCTCTAACAATCTCCATACCTAGGATCTTCTTTCAAGGCCTTAAGTCCATCTCAAACTCCTAAGACAAAGCTCCTTTCAACTCCTACACTACTTCCTTACTTTTGTATGCTATCAGCATATCATCTACATACAAGAGTAAGTATAACCAAGATCCATTCTCCAGAGACCTCACATATACACACAGGTCATAATTACACTTGAAAAGACCAATACTTCTCATATGTGTCAAATTGCTTGTACCACTATTTAGCAGACTGCTTCAACCCATACAATAATTTCTTCAGTAAACAGACCTCTCCCTCTAACCCAAAATTTCTGAAGCCCTATGATAGCTCCATGTATATGTTTTCCTCCAAATTCTCATGGAGGAATGCTATCTTAACATCCATTTGCTCCAACTCTAAATCATGAGCAGCAACTGTGCTTAACAGCATCTTAATGGATAAATGTCTCACAACTAGAGAGAAGACTTCTGAGTAATCAATCCCTTCTCTTTGTGAGTACCCTTTAGCTACTAGCCTAGCCTTGTACCTCACTCCATCTTTCTCTGAAGGTGCTTCTTTTCTAGTGAAAATCCACTTGGAGCCAATGGGTTGAGCATCATCTAGTAGATCCACTAGCTGCCATGTTCGATTCTTTCTGAGAGACTCCATCTCTTTCATCATGACCTACATCTATGACTTCTGATCTAGACTCTCCATGGCCTCCTCAAAGCTCTCTAAATCTTCATTGGCAGTAATGAGAGCATAGGAGATAGTCTCATTAATGCCATATTGCATCGATTTATGAACAGTGCACTTTGGCTTATGCAGTGCCACTCCTCTTGCAGTATCTTGCAAGTCTGCTGCCTGTGGTTGCCTCTATACTTTTCTTAGGATAGATCGCTCTCCATGCTGGTCCTCCACAGGTGTATCACCATGCTTGCCTAACTCCGTCTTAAACTGAATATGATCTAATACTACTATAGAATAAGGCTACGATAATGGTTTGTAACCACTGCCATAGCGTAAAAAATTATTGCCATAGGCTATGGCAGCGGTTAACTATCCACTGTCACTGCGGCCATTACCGTAGGTCTATGGCAGTGGTTATGAAAATTGCTACCATAAACAACCTATGACAGTGGTTCTGTAATCGCTGCCATAGCTCGACCTATGGTAGTGGTTATAGAATCGCTGCCATATCTCGATCTATGACAGCAGTTACAGAACCACTACCATAGATCTAATACAGCAGTTTTATAACCGCTGTCATAGGTTAATAGGAGCGGTTGGCACATAACTTGCTACTTCGCTTGGCATGCCTATGGTAGCGATTTTGCAACCATTGCCATAGCTTTTGAATAATAAAAAAGTATAAAATTTTTAATTTTTTATAAATTTTATCTGATAAATATAGAGATATATAATACAATAAAAAATATAAAAAATATTATAAATATAAAAATATTTTTGAAATACTTAAATTTTATTGTTGAATAAAATTTATTATAATATTTTTTTAAAAATATATTAGAAGTCTCAAAAATCTACATCATCGTCGTCATCGGAAGATGGAGCATGAGTTGGAAGAGCTGGAGCTGGAGCCGAAGTTGGAGGAGTTGGAGCTGGAGGGGCTAAAGCTGCAACATCGGCAAACATGTCCCCAAGGCCTGCGAAGTCTACTCCAAAATGGGTCCTGAGCCTTATTACCATGGTGCTTAGGATGCCCTTTAGATGAGATGTGCACTCCTCAGCATTAGTAGCCTGCGCTGTAGCCTGATCTGCCCGCACCGTAGCTTGAGCTGCTTGTACCAATGCCTCCTTAAGCTACTCTCGACTGACAATACCGAAGGCATGTGAAGAGACGCTCGCCTTAGACCAAATACTATATAAAAAATAAATAAATAACATAATAAAAATGTACACTTAGATGTCGGTGTCGGAGCATGTGTCGGAGATGTGGCTAATGGTGGAGGCTTAGATGCCGATGGAGTAGATGCCGATGGTAGAGTAGATGCCGATGGTCTCTGAGCAGCCAATGCGGAGGTAGATGGAGTATGCTCTGATTGCTCCTTAGATGCCGAGCTTCGCGTAACCCATCGAGAGATGAGGGTGAAAACTAGATGGTGTTTCGGTGCCATCATGATCTGCAACATTAATGAATATTAATCAATATAACATGTTGAACAATAATATTAGTATAGCATCAGTAAATATACTCTAATATTTATACCAGAATGTTGAAGTCATCTGTAATACCCTAATCTTGTATAGAATTTTTGGGTTATATATTATTTCTTTGGTGTTAGCTTAAGTTTCTAGGATTAATCTTGTAGGCCACTTAATCTTAGTTATAAACTACTTTGAATTAAACTTACTTTACCAAAATTTATTGAAGCCATTTGAGTATAAATTATGACTATCTATCATTTCGAGTTCTAAAACTTTTTTAAGTATGGAAACTAGCACCTATAAGAAGGACTATATAAAATATATATTTTCTTAGAATAAAATAATTTGGTAATGGATCTCTAGATGTTGGTGAGTCAACAAGTGATTTTTAATAAATTTTAGAGACTCTTTAACCTATTCATTCTAAAGCATGAAAGTCTTAAAAGTTTTGAATTTTAATAATTTAAACTAGAGCCCAAATTTTTGTTTCTTATTCTTAAGGATTATAATTTTTTTGATATTTTTATTGATTTCAAGTAGGAGGGTGTTCCTTATTTATATTTATATTTTAAAGTTAACTTAAAAAAATAAATATAGATAAGCTGAGATTTAAGTAAAGTTGTGAACAGAGTCTGAAGAGTAAAATTTTTGAAACTCTAGAATTCGAGCTGACCCAAATTAAAATCGAGCCAACTCAAGTCTCAGACTATAGAATGAGTTTTTTATTTTTCTAAGAGAGCCAACTCAATTTGGCATCAAGCTAACCCGACTAGCATTCGAACTGGTCCAATTTGGAGCCGAGCCAGCTCTATAGAATGAGTTTTCTATTTTTCTGAGAGAGCCAGCTCGATTTGATATCGATTCAATGAAAAAGGGTTATACTTGGTCTATTAATTAATCATTGTTTAGAGGATTATTCTTTAAAATTTGGAGCAGAAAATTATACTTTCAAAAATATCCAACTTTTAAGAAAAACTCTATCAAATTTTGGTAGGAATTATATATCTGATTTACCACCTTAGACATCTTCGTTAGGCTTGCTAGATTGGCGCCTCCACCTTATATGCCGATCATGACCTTGATTTTGGGTTGTGACATCATCGCCTAGTGGCATCTATAATATGGACATCATTATTACTCCTAACAAATATATCTGGGACCTAGATAGTATCAGATAAATTTTATCTTAGAGGAGCACTTTGCATGCATGATCCAACATCATCATCAACTTCGGTATCATCAAAAATATGCCTAGGTACCTTCCTCACAATAACACCCTATTGAAACTCTAAGGGATCACTAACGTAGAAGACTTGACTAGCTTGGAAGGCAAGTATATATGGTTCTTCAGTATGGAAATGGCATTGTATGTTAACGAGAGTAAAATCACACTCATTAGTCTTCATCTCCGACTGTGATAAGGTGTCAAACCAATCGCACTTCATCAACGCAATCCTCTCTTTAAAATAATAGTCCAAGATGACTATCTTCTCCACCATGCCATAATAGTTCAAATCCTCCATACGAGGTGGTGAATCTCTCGAGCTAGCATAACATCCAATGGTGGCACTCAACATCATGCCACTATTTTGTGTTGTCATATTTATGGACCTGCTGTAAATATTAAACCTGTAGCCATTAATGATGAGCTGTTTATACTCATGCACGGTATGATTAGGGCCTATTGAAAGAGCATGCACTTCAGAGCTCACATCATCGAAAAGTAATCTCTACATTTAATTAAGGAGATGATACCTAATTAGTAAACATGTTCAAATAAGTTGCACAAGGTAAGAATATATAATCACTTACATGATCTTTGAACCATTCAGGAAATTTATTACTGTGCATTTTTCTTTCTCCCGCATACTTAGAGGATCGTATTTCACTCTTATGATCTTCTTGTATTTGCTGCATGCTCAAAGAATAAATTTAGATATAATTGAATATTTTTTTTAATTATTATAAAATAAATAAGGCTGAGTGGCTCATCTTATGTATGGCTCAATGACACCACAGTTGAAGAGAACGTAGCGATGCGCCTTATCTCTTTCCTCAATGCTCAAATCAGTGAGACGATATGAAGTGAAAAATCCATCTGGTTGTAGAATGGACTTAAATGCAGGCTCAATTGGCTCATATTGATCATCTTAATTTCTCATTGACCGATTACGACGTGTCTCAAGCTTGTTTAAGTATATGGTACAAAATCCATGCACTCTTGGTCCAAATAATCTTCTGCTATGGATCCCTCCGAACAATTCATATTTCTTACATAGGATTTCAAAGTTTGAATATTCAGTAGGATATATCGATCGGTAGAACACTAGGCCTTCAAGTATAACTTTCCCCATAAGGTGCATGGTGAGATGCATCATAACCATAAAAAATGATGATGAAAATATCTTCTCCAGATTACATAATATAGTCATCATCCTTGCCTTCATTTTCTTCATGTCTTTCTCAAGTAACCTCTTTGCACAAATATCTCTATAAAAGTTGCAAAGATGAATAACAGTCATTCTGACATTTTTTGACAACACGCAGCGAATAGCTATTGGGATCAATTCCCTGCATCAGTACATGATAATCATGAGTCTTCAATCCTCCAAGTTTGACATCTTTACTATTTACATGTTTTGATATATTGCTTGAGTATCCATCTGAGATCTTTATGTTCTCCAACACAAAGAAATGTGAATCGTTTGGAGGCATTCATGACATAGTATGCATGAGGGAGCCTCCATTATTCTCTAGATGGAGTGATCTTCTAATATTTCATTCTTTAAAGTCAAATCGAAAATTCAAGTCATCCTTGATCTTATCTTTGATATTCAAGATTGTTGCCAATAGGAGCTCGCATACATTTTTTTTCAATATGCATTACATCTAAGCAGTGGCGCAATAGTTTGTCTTCCAATATGGCAAGTTAAAGAAGATGCTCTTTTTTCTTTAATTAAAGTGTGTGTCATCTTTCTTTGATCGATGCTTCCTCTTCTTACCACTAACTGGATCACCTTTCCCAAATTCAATATTGAGACTATCCAACTCTCTCAGTACATTACTCCCAGACTCTAGGTAGGCACCTCACCTTCTTCAATAGTGCCATTGAAGGAGCATGCATCCCTTCCATATGGATGGTTTTGATGGAGAAAACATCGATGCCCCATATAGCTAAAGCTCCTTTGATGTGTCAACCTTCTAAACCAAATATTTTTTTCATAAATTGGATATACTAGCTCACCTTTCATGCTCCAACCCGATATTAGGGCATAGATTGGAAAGTTATTTATTGTCCACAAAAGTACTACGCATATGGAGTATGACTCTTTCAGCAAAGCATCTAAAGTTGAAACACTTTGAATGCTCTATAACTATTTCAGCTCGATAATAAGAGGCTGTAAATAGACATAAATATCATTACCTACCTCCATCGATCTAGGGATGAGTACTATCATGAAAGCAAAGAATTTTTTCATACACATCCATAGTGGAAGGTTGTAAACATGAATAAATACTGGTCATATACTATGGACAGTATTCATATGCTTGAACAGGTTGAAACCATCGTATGACGAGCCCAACCTCACATTACGTATCTCTTGTGCGAAGTTGGGATGTAATTCATTAAACTTCTGCCATGCCTCTTCATTGACTAGATGCCTCAATGCATCATCTTTTGTTTGATCCTCTTCATATCATCTCATGTCCTTCGATGTCTTTGTCGACATAAACAACTTTTATAGTCTGAAATCAAAGAAAAGTGCTACATCAACTTTTAAGTTATACGAATCGATGTGCCATCTTGACATAGTGCACCTTGTGCGCTCATTTTGGTCATTTTGGTTGACATCTTCCTCCCAATAGAGCATGCAATCATTGGAATATGCATGTATTTTGGTGTAAGTAAAGTCCAGCTATTCAATAATCTTTGATGCCTCATAATTATTATTCAAAATTTATGCATCATTCGAAAGAATGTCCTCCAAAAGCTCTAGTATGCAGTTCACTCCATTATTATTGAATCCATTGAAGCATTTTACATGATACAATTGAATTAAGAACTCAAGCTTCGCCATCTTTTCACATTCGACATACAATGAAATATTAGCATCCTCCATCAATTTGCAGACCTTCTCCACATCCTCACTGTTTGTCATTCCACCAACCATAGGATCAGGCATGGATGTAGATGCATCATCATTATGACCAACAAATAAAAAATATCATAAACCATTTGTTCCAGTTGATCGCCTCCTTCTGGCCTGCCCTCATCATGTTGATCATAACAAATTTCATAACTAGATTTAAAGCCATAAATAGTGAGGTGATCATTTACATCTTGATGAGGTGGCCATAATCCATCCATACACTTTTTACAAGAACATTGGATAAGTTCGTTGTTGCCAAATTTTTCTATAGCAAAATCAAGAAATTTTTGAAGTTTAGCCTTATATTCGGACAAGAGCCTACTAAACTTCATCCACTCCTTATCCATTATAAAAATTATTGATACTGTAATTAAATCATGCGTGCAACTTATAATATATACTAATGCATTATAAATAAATATGCATTATAAATAAAAAATATATTATAAATAGGAATCAAAATAAATATCATATGTAGAACTCACATTAAATATCATTTTTAGATATGCAATAAATGCATCATATCACCAACTCATAGGTAAAAATATGTCCTATTCCATTCAGAAATTATATTAATTCTTTAGATTTATTACAATAATCAAATGATATACAATAGAAATCGAATGAAATTTTGATAGTATTTTTCTTAATTCTCCTATGTAGGGAGAACAAAAGAAAAAAATTATCCAAAATTTTATTCAAAATTCTTAGCATACCGTTTGATTATTAAAATTATCTATAGAATTATTTATAATTCTCAAACTATCCAAATTAGATAATCAATTGATCATTGTACATAATTCTTCCATCTGTACAATTACATATAAATATATGGATGTCGAAGATTATATACCCTAATCAATTGATGGGTCTATCATTATGCAATATAATAAATAAAAATAATAAAATATAAATAGCCGATAAGAGTTCTCTTATCTGTCGGCATGATCCATGATTGTGGACATAGTCCAGAATCCATCAGTGGAAATTTTCTTATTGGCCAGCATGGCCCAAGGGTCGTCCACGACCTTCAACATGACACGGCCCAAGATCATCCACGATCACCGACATGGCACGGCTCAGCCCAGAATCCACTGGCATGGTTCAGAACCAGTCGGTAGGGTTTCTCTTATCCGCCGGCACAACCCACGATCGATGAATAATTATAATTTTTATAATAAATATTTATAATATTTATTATAAAAATTATAATTAAATATTAATATAAATATTATAAATGATAAATAAATAGTACTATAAAATTTTTAAAAAAATCATATCTGCAACTACAGAGAGGGATCACATAGAAAGCTTCGAGGGTCGCCGGTAGTAGTGCTAGAGGAAGATGACGGTGCTAGAGATCACCTACGAAACGATCAAGATAGTTAGTGAGTTAGAAAGAGAGAAGAGAGAGAAAAAGAAAGAGGAGAGAGAGAAAAAGCATGGAGGGGGGGTCGGGCTGAGGGAAGAGATGAGGTGGTGGAGCCGATGGCCGACCGACTGGGGAAGAAAGGGGAGTGGGGCTCGGGCCGAGGGAAGAGAGGAGAGAGAGAGAGAGCAGGGAGGGGTTGGGGCTGGCGATCGGGTCGAGAGAAAGAGAGGAGAGAAATAGAGGTGATCGTAGCCGATGGTCGAGAAGGAGGGGAGGAAGGAGGAGGAGGGGGGTGTGGCACGGTGATGGGGAGGCTGGGGGGTGGGTTGCGGGCGGAGTTGGAGGGGGTGGGCGGTAGCCCGACGGAGAAGCCGTGGGCTTAGGCCTGGGAAGAAGGGGAGGGGGTGGCGCAGTGATGGGGAGGTCGGCAGGGTGGGCTGCGGGCAAAGTCAGAGGGGGGTCAGGGGGCTGGGTTGCGGGCGATAGTCCAATGGAGGAGCCACGAGCCTAGGCCAGAGAAGAAGGGGAAGGAGGTGGCGTGGTGACAGGGAGGCCAAGGGGTAGGTTGCGGGCGGAGCCGGAGGGGGTGGGGGGTGGGTTACGGGCGGCAGTCCGATGGAGGAGCCACGGGCCTAGGCCAGAAAAGAAGGGAAAGGAAAGGGAGGACGGGGAGGTGGTGGCACCAGCTGGGAAAGAAGGGCGAGGCATGGGTGGAGGCGGTGCCGGCCAGGGAGTCAATAGGAGGCGGAGGAGGAGGTAGCGTTGGCCGAGGAAGGAAAGGAAGGGGTGAGGTCTCATCGATGATGGAGAGGTGGGAGAGAAAGAGAATAATTAGCAGAGAGAAAAAAATAATTTGGGGGCGGGCAGTTGGAAATAACCTAACCTATGGCAGTGGTTTTGAAACTGCTGCCATAGGTATCAAAATTCGAGCTGATCCGAATTGAAATCAAGCCAGCCCAAGTCTCAGGCTATAGAAATGAATATTCTATTTTCCTAAGTAAGCTAGCTTAATTTGGAGTCGAGCTGATCTGGCTGATAATCAAGCTGACCCGATTTGAATTCGAGCCGGCTTGGTTAGCAGAAATAGATCTATGGCAGCAATTTTCATTAACAGCTATCATAGGTTAAACTATGGCAGCGGTTCTTTGTAACCACTACTGTTGTCTCAACCTATTGCAGTGGTTCGTCATAATCGCTGTGATATATTTTTTTTCATATTTTTACTCTAAATATTATATAATTTTAAATTTTAATGTCCATCTTTACCATTCATTATCTAAATAATTATTATTAGAGTGTCATCATGAAAGGCCACCTCAATTCGATGGTCCTAGCTTCATCGATTAGAAAAAATTGATTTCGATGACCATGAACGATGATGCGATGATCTAAAAGATGGAGACCTTCAGTGTATTCAAAAGTGTACAATAATAATCTTGATGATGTTTATAGCATACTATTAAAGTTTTACTTCAATCAGATATCGTTATCATGGTTAATTTAGCATAGAGTTATTTCGACTGTTAAATAAGAAATGAGTGATGAAAGGATCGGAAGGCATCCATCCATGAGAAAATTTTTTAGATAAATGATCTTGACTACTATTTTAATAATTTTTATGATGGTGATCGTAAAATTTAAATCATGGATGTAAGAACGATCCAAAATAATACGTCGCTTGATACCCATTCTTAAACTCCATTGATAATTATGCTCGTGCTCTTGCAAGATCTGCTTAACGTGAATAGTTTATAAAAATAATTTAAATTTTATGATTATCATCATAAAAATTATTAAAATAGTATCCAAGATTATTTATCTAAAAAATTATCTCATAATCGAATGCCGTCTAGTCCTTTAATCACTCGTTTCTCATTTAATGGTCGAAATCATTTCATGCTAATTGATCATGATAACGATATCCGATTGAAGTAAAACTTTGATAGTATATTTCAAATATCACTGAGATCATCATTGTAGATTTTTGGATACATCGGAGGTCTCCATCTATCAGATCATTACATCAATGTTCATGATCGTCGAAGTCAAATTTTTCTGATCGATGAAGCTAGGACCATCAGATCGAGGTGGCCTTTTATGATGATATTTTAGTGATAATTATTTAGATAATGAATGATGAAGATGGGCATTAAATTTTAAGTTATATAATATTTAAAGTAAAAATATGAAAAAAATATATCGCAATGGTTATGACTAATCGTTGTAATAGGTTGAGCCTACGACATCGATTACAAAGAACTACTACCATAGTTTAATCTACGATAGCGGTTAACTCTAACTACTGCTATAGGTCCGACCTATGATAGTGGTTAGGGTTAACCGCTGTCATAGGTCCGAGCTATGACAACGATTAAACTATAGCAATGGTTAGGATTAACCACTGTCGTAGATTCTATTACACCGATTTCAAAAACTATTGCCATAGTATGTGTTGCTATAGCCCTTTTCTATAGTGGTGTGAGGTTGATGTTGAGGAGAAATTCTTCACACCTTATGAAAATCAGATGAATACCATCTTCTATGACTTTAGGTCTAACTTGCTCCTGTTGTTTTCGTCTACCAAAGTATATGCAGGATGGTCGAACACCTTTAGGTGGCCAAGCTCCACCTTTTTTCCGCTCTAGACAGCCTCTAAAAGTCCTCCATTCAGTTTTCTATGGGGAGACCTATTAACAAGAAAATAAGTATAAATAAGAGCATCACCCCAAAAGATTTGGGCAGTGACGCCTATAGTCTCAAGCTCCTGACCTTCTCCATCAGTGTCTGATTCATCCTCTCTGCAACATCATTCTGCTGAGGGGTCATCTTCACTGTGTAATGACATTTGATACCATTTTTCTTTTAGTATTTTCTAAATGCCAGGCTAGTGTATTTTCCTCCATTATTAGACCTCAAACACTTCACTGGCTGCCCTATATCCTTCTCCACCTCAGCTTTCTGAATTTTAAATTGGATAAAAACATATGATTTTTTTCTAATTAGATAGACTCATACCTTCCTGGAGAAGTCATCTATAAAGATAATAAAATATCTCACTCCATCTTGAGATACAATAGGTGTCGGTCCCCATGCATTCGAGTGAATAGCTCCAAAGTAGCTTCACTCTGCTTGGTACTACTGGCAAATGTAACTCTATGCTATTTATCGTAGATGCAAGGTCACATAGGTCATTTTCTTTCTTTCTCAACACTGGAGTCAGATCTCTCCTACTCAACTCTGTGAGCCCTTTGTCACTCAAGTGATCCATATGATAGCGCCATAGCTTGTAGGCTAGTTGCTACTCTTGTGCTACTATAGATACCTTCGCACTATTAGTAACAACTGAGCCCTCCATCCTATATAGATTGTTGCTCAGTCTTATTCCTTTCATCACCACCAATGAACCCTTGGAAATCCTTAAACACCCGCTGCTTGGTTGATAATTGAAAGCATACCCTTGTCCTTCCAAGTAACCTAGGGATATTAAGTTCTTCTTTAGTTTTGGTACATGCTTCACATTGGTGAGTGTTTGTATAACTCCATCATACATTCTCACTCTAACTATACCAACACCAGCAACTGTACATGGGTGATCATCTTCAAGACTAACACTTCCTCCATAAGATCTCTCATAAGATGAGAACCACTCATGATGTATAGTGTAATGGTAGAAACATGCTGAATCTAGTGTCTAGTTGTCCAACTTTATAACTCCATCTGATACTACCAGTATATCATCTTTACTATGTTCAGATGATAGAGCACCACTCCTGCTGGTCGATCTATCCTTAGAAGTATCCTTCCTCTTTTCATTCTTCAAAAGTGGATAATTCCTTATAATATGATCAGGTTGATGACACTTGTAGCATTTGATACCCTTTTAAATTTTTTGAGACTTCGATCTATCCTTTGATTTATCTCGAGTCCTCTCCTTAGGCCTTCTTTTCCTCTCATTCACAGGAAGCACCTTTGAGCTAGGGTTTTCTTTGACTAGTCTCTCTCGCTGTTCATTGGACCTAAGAACTCCAACCACTTCCTCAAAGTTTAAGGTTTCTTTTTCATACATAAGGATGGTAATCAGACCATCATATGCTGCTGCTAGGGAATACAATAATAGGAGAGCTCTATCCTTCTCATCAATCTTCACATCAAGACTCATGACATTTGAGCAAACTTGATTAAACTTCTAGATGTGGGAAATTAGATCTTCTCCTTCGAGCATCCGCAAATTGTATAGCTGTTTCTTCAACTATAGTTTGTTTGTCATATTCTTGCCCATATACGTATTCTCTAGTTTTTGCCAAAGCTCCTTCGGCATGGTTTTCATGTTAATCTTTGGCAAAACTTCATCAACGAGGCACATACAAATCATGCTAAAGGCTATCTCTTCAAGTTCCTCCCACTCTTCAATATAAATCTTTTTCGATCTTTCTTGAGCTAAGATCTTGTAGATTTTATTCTGCACCAGTAGATCCTTCATCCTTTGCTGCCAAAGGATGAAGTTACCCTTGCCATCAAACTTTCCAAAGTTTGCCACAATTCCAAGCGAAGCTTTGTCCTTTCCTCTATCAGATCTAACAACTTAAGGCTTTGATACCAATCTATTAGGAAAAATCCTTATCACTTGATGATTATGGAAATAGTAACAAGGATCAGAGGAAAGAGATGGCTGTTTTATGAAACCCTAGAAAATCCTAAGGCATGAATAAGAGAGGGAGAATGAGAGAATTTTTAGGGAGAAAAGGGCTTATATTAATTTTCCACTCTAATTACAAATTTTAATATAGAATATATATATACCTAGTCAATATGACCCAATCCAAAAAACTTTCTTAGCTAATCTAATGTGACGTACTCCTCAAGCTCATGTACATCCATGTCTCCCACGCACACATCCATTGGACTAATCCTTGTCCAATCCATAGGTTAGCCCCTTAGGACCTTACAAACTAAGGCCCTAAGTCCCTAGTAATAAACCCAATCCCAGGCTAGAACAGAAACCACATACTGTTATGTTTGCCACTCAAGCCGGCTTGATCAGCAGTTGGACTGGCTTGACTATGAGGTCTCTTGCGAGAGTTTGAATCATCGCTCTCTGCTTTGCTACTCGAGCTGGCTCTCTCAGAATTCGATCTGGCTCGACAGACAAGACTATCTTTTGTTCTGCAGCTCAAGCTAGCTTTCTCAGAAATTAAGCCTACTCTTTCAACATGCCAGCCTGATATGCTTTCTGACCTTCTACTCAAGCTGGTTCTGACAGGAACCGAGCCAGTTCGACTGAAGCATTAGCTGAAGCTCTTTGATGGTTGGTTTTATTCACTCCTTGGTCTTTCTCCACTTACTTCCGAGGCTTGAGAGAACCATACCTGAGCTCACACATAAGCAGCAAAGAGGAGAGAGAGGGAATACAATCGGGTGCATGAAATGAATAAAAGAGCAAAAAATTTTCAAAGCTATGGCGGTGATTTTCAAAATCGCTGCAATAGCTCTATCACAGTGGTTATATTACAACCATTGCTATATACCTATGGCAGTGATTTGAAAATTGCTACAATAGACCTATAGCAGCAGTTACTTTCTAAATATAAATTTTTTTCATATTTTTTTTTAAAAATGATATAATTTTAAAATTTAAAATTCATCTTCATCATTCATTATCTAAATAATTATTGTTAGAGTATCATGACATAAGACCATCTCGATTTGATAGCCCTAGCTATGTCAATCAATAGAATTTGATATTAACGATCATGAACGACCACATGATGATCTTAAAGATAGAGACCATCAATGGGTCCAAAAATTTATAGCAATAATCTCGATGATGTTTATAGCATATTATCAAAATTTTACTTCAATCGAACATCATTATCATGGTCAATTTAGCATAGGATGATTTTAATCAATAAATAAAAAATGAGTGACCAAAAGGCTAAATGGCGTCCGATTATAAGACTATTTTTTAGATAAATAATCTTTGCTACTATTTTAATGATTTGTATAGTGGTGATCGTAAAATTCAAACTACACATAAATGAACGATCTAGAAATATATATTTCTTAATACTCATTCAAGTAATTCTTTAATTGCTTTTCTATTGGTATTAACTTCTTACTGAGGGTTAATAATGATTTGATGTTCTTGTTTCATAAATGTAATTGGAACAACTGGTATTTCAAGCCTATACATGAATTTTTTTGGTACATTGAAATCATGATATATAAATTTAATAGCTAGAAAGAACATTATCATAAAGTTATGTTTTGCAACCCATTTCGATAGTCAATGATTTTTGATATTTGTAGATCCATATAATATTTCAATGTAGAGGATGATGATAAGCATATTTTTTTTATAAAAGAAATATATATTGATCTGTCAGTTCTGATGAGAGAGAGAGAGATTATCTTTATATATCCTCACAATCATCCCAACCAAAATAATAATAATACTACACTTTCTTTCATTTTTTCCTGAATAGCATTTTCATTAAATTATTTTGCAAATTTGCCCCAAAATGTAATCAAAATTCTTTTCATACTACAAATAAAATAAAATAATCATGGGAACATCATAATACTATATTATAGTACACAAAATATGTAGGTAATGAAATATTCATTTCGAACCTCAAATTTTCTATTCCTAAATTTCTTCTATAAACCAATTTTTGTCTGATACTAATTTGATCAAGAGGTCCAATAACAACAATGTGTCCAATGACATCTACAAAATACATGAGAAAATATTATAATATTATATTTTTAATTATTATAAAATATGTAAAACATATGAGAAAATATGATAATATTATCATGGTGATATGTGAAGCCATTGCATACCTATCAAATAAAAATCATTATAATTTCTGAGCAAGAGTTCTTCAAAATTGATAAAATTAAAATTTTGAAGAGTAATAGAGCCATCATCATCGTTAATTTATTCAATAGAAGTCTATCAATGGACATAAATAATATATCGATGAATGGTAGCCCTAATTTTTTTTTTGTTTAAAGTAACATAAAAATTTTGGAAGACATAAACTTTTCCTTCAATAATCAATTTCTGAAATTGCTTAGTATCTTCTTTTCGTATTGATGTTTGAATTGAAATTTCCTACATTACAAAGAAATAATTTTTTATACAGATATAGATGTTCTGTAAAAATTGTTAGTGGACTATAAAAGAATGATAAACACCTTTTTATCGATTAGTATGCAATCAATGCTTATCAACTAATTTTTAATATTAAAATTTATTGAATCCCATATTCTTGTTGGCCTAACTTTAATTTTCTTGCTATACTTTTCCAATGATAAATCTGCCAATAGATTATATTCCATTCCTTTCGTTAATCTGCTTGCAGGGAAAAAGAAATAAGCAAATGTGCATAATAAAATATAAGTAAAAAAAACAAACCACTAAATTATTTTATATGTTTTGATAGTAGAAAATGTACCTGAAGGAAGATCAGAATAAAATTATTTCTTTATAAATAATATTCTTTATCATATGATCTCCAAACCTAGAATACTCATTCTCAATAAAAATTTTGAGTCCATGATGTGATGTCACTTGTGAAATTGCTATTGGTTGTGAGAAAACACAGGTTTCACTATAAGAAAAAGGATCTTTGTCGATGCAAAATTTACCTACACAAAATTTTGCATAGGTAAAAATCACAATTAGCTACGTTAACATTTAAACATCGATAAAAATTGAACAATTAGCTACGCTAAATGGTAAACATCAAAAAATATAATTATTGACATCATAGTTGCATCGGTATTTAATATAAAGCATCGATAATGGGTACTCTTATTTTTTTTAATTTTTTATAAATATTTATCGATGATAATTTAGCATAGGTAAAAACCATAATTTTTTATGCTTACATCTTACATAGGCAAATAGGGTTATTTCTTACATTAAATTTGTGTTGATAAATATTTCTCTTTTTTATAAATTTTTTATTTTTATAAATTATTTTTTGATGTTTACTAAGCATAGGTAATTATGATAATTACTTATGATTAATTTTTCATAGGTAATTAGGATTATTTCCTATGCTAAATTAACATCTATAAATATTTTATTTTTTATTTTTTTATTTTTATAAATAATTTATCGATATTCGAGTAGCATAGGTAATCAACCTAATTACCTATGTTTATTTTTTACGTAGATAATTATGCTTATTACCTACTATTAATTTATGTTAATAAATATTTTTTATAAATTTTTTATAAACTATTTAATGACATTAATATAGCATAGGCAATAAGCCTAATTACCTACATTTATAGCTTCCGTAGGTAATTAGTCTTATTATCGATGCTAAATTTATGTCGATAATTATTTTTTTTATAATTTTTTTATAAATAATTTATCGATGTTAAATAAGCATAGGCAATAAGCATGATTACCTATGTAAGATCTAAACATAGGTATTATTTACCATTATGTAAATAATTATTTTATTTTTTATTTTTATAAATTATTTACCATTATCTAAATAATTTATATATATAATTTTTGAATTTGAAGCTTAATTTTATCATTCATTATCTAAATAATTATTGTTAGAGTATTATCACAAATGTCCGCCTCAATTCGATAGCCCTAGCTATGTCGATCAATAAAATTTAATTTCGACGATCTCGAATAACTGCATGATGATTTGATAGATAGAGACCATCGATGAATCTAAAAACTTATAATGATGATCTCGATGATATTTATAGCATACTATCAAAATTTTATCTCAATCGAACATCATTATCATGATCAATTTGGCATGGAATGATTTCGATTGTTAAATAAAAAATATGTGATTAAAAGGCCAAATGGTGTTTGATTATAAGATAATTTTTTAGATAAATGATCTTTGCTAATACTTTGACTATTTGTATGATGGTGATCGTAAAATTAAAAAATACACGTATATTGGGATGAGAAACTATATATCTTTTCATAATCATTCTTAAAGTTCTTAAGTAATTATACTTTTACTTTTGTAAGTTCTACTTAACATGGATGGTTTATACATGCACGGTCGTGATTTTATGATCATCATCGTATAAACGATCAAAATAGTAGCAAAAATTATTTATCTAAAAAATCATCTTATAATCAGAAGTCGTTTGACTTTTTGATCACACATTTTTATTTAACGGTCGAAATCATCCCATACTAAATTGATTATGATAATGATATTCGATTGAGGTAAAATTTTGATAGTGTACTACAAATATCATTGAGATCCTTATTGCAAGTTATCGTAACCATCGATGATCTCTATCTATAAGATCATTATACGATCGTTCGTAGCCATCGAAATCAAATTTTGTTGATTGATGTAGCTAGGACTACTGGATCGAGGCAAACTTTTATGACGATACTCTAATGATAATTATTTAGATAATAAATGGTAAAGATGAGCTTTTAAATGATAATTATTGAAAAAATTAATATCAAAAAATGTTTAACCTTTTTAGCGACATAAAAGTAATGTCGGTAAATAAAATAATTACCTATGGAAATACTAAATGTAAAAATTTATTTTATTTTTGACATTTCATTTGCATCAAAAAATATATTTTTAAATTTTTATTTTTAAATTTTAATTAAATATTTTTTGAAAGTAATTTTAATTTTAAATAAATATTTTTGATGTTTATTTAACATTGGCAATAACGTTAATTACCTATGCTTCTCATTAATGTAGCTAATTATTGAATTACCGATAATGTTTGGCATCGATAAATCTCTTTGGGTAATTAATTTTAATTAAAATTAATTATTAACATTAGGTAATTAATGTCAATAATTGATGTTAATTATTGAATTACAAATCGACTGAACCCCTCCTATAAATGACAAATTATTTATGAAAAAAATATTAGTTAAATTTTTTTTGATGAAACTAAAACATCGAAAAATGTTTCAAATTGCCTACATTTTATCTTTACGTAGGTAGTTAAGGTTAATTCTGATGGAAAGGTTACGTTGAAAAATATTTGTCCTTTTTGATGATGTAAGGTTAACGTCAGTAAAAATGTGAACCACCTACGAAATTTTATGTTAGAAATAATGCAAATTTTTCAATGCAATTTATAAGTCAATAAGAAAGAAAAATATTTTTTGATGCAAATTATATGTTGGAAATAACCAAAATTTTCTACATTATGTATTTACGTAGGTAATTATTCTAGTTATTGATGTTTATTTTACATCATCAAAAATATATACTTTTTATTAAATATTTTATTTTTTATTAAACATTTGCCGACATTTTGCTAACATTGGCAATAATCTTGATTACCTACATTTTTTGTTAACGTAGCTAATTATTGGAATTACCGATATTATATTATGTCAGTAAATCTCTTTAGATATTTACAACCCCGCCCCTCAACGCGTTTTCATCTTCCGCCCTGCCCTCCCATTTTTTCGGCCCAAATCCTCTCTGTCGGCTATCCTATTTCTCTGGTCCTTCAATTTTTCCTTCTCTCTTTCGATTGCTCTCGTTGTCGGTCGTCCTCGCTTCCACCAATGTTGTTGTTGTCGCCATCATGTAGTTACCGCCATCATTGCTGCTATCGTTGCTACTATTTCACACTGCTGCCATCACTGTCGTGCAGTCATCACTATCGTCGCCACTATGTCACTCCGCTGCCATCGCCGTTGTGCCACCACCCCAAAAAGATAAACCCTTTTTTTTGGGCATCCTCGGGGAAGGGAGGAGGGGGGGGGTTGGTTGCCCGGGCAGGAAGGAAGGATAGGAGGAGGGGCGGGGTGGAGTGGAGGGGAGCCGCGGGCCGGGGATGGGATCGAGGTCGGGGCTGGGGCCAGGGGAGCAAGCTCGAGCATTTTGGGGGAAGAGGGGCACCACGGAGGGGTGGAAAGGAGGGACACCATGTTGGAAAATACTATCCTCTCGTGGACCGATGTGGCCGTTGGTGATTAGCTAAGCAATAAGGAACAAACTTCTAGAATTAATGCGGAAGCAAAACTAATGGATTCAAGAGAAGAAAAAATGAGAAAGAGAGCATAAGAATTTTTTGAGAGAAAAGAGCTTTTATTTGCTTGTATTTAGCATATTACAATCCTTAACCTATTTTCAGTATAAATACTTTACAAAAAGATCAAGCCCTAAGCTTATAGAAAAACTCCAAATTCAAACAACCTACGTATACAAAACTAATCCCACAACACTGAGCCAGATCAGTTTCAGATTGAGCTGGCTAACCTACAACTGGGTTGGTTTAGTTTGAGACTGAGCTGATCCAGTTATGTTCAGACTGAGCCGATCTAGTTGTGTACTATGCCAATAGTTTCGAAAATACTGCTTTCTATTTGAATTTATTTTGAGACATAGTCGACCTAGTCTTGGACTAAGTTGACCTAGCTCCCAACTTAGTTGATCCAGTCTCAGGATGAGCTGGCTAAGTTTCTGCAGCTTACTACCCAGGCTGATTTTTCTTCCAGCTCGCTTCCGTCTTTTCATGACCTATCTTCTCATGTTCCCAAGACTTAGGAGCATCACATCTGAGCTTGGTGCTTCCAAGTCCTTGTGAACTCATCTTTTCCTTGCAAATCTGTCCGTGCCACACACATCTAAAAGCTGTCTCTAGAAAGTACTTTCATGAGTGCATCAAATTGATTCTCCTTTATATGGACCTTTATCAGTTCAACTTCATCTTTCTCCATCAGCTTTTTAATCCTATGGTACCTCATGTCTATATGCTTTATACGTGCATGATAGACTAGATTTTGTGCAAGCAGCAGAGCACTCTGACTATTACTATGCAGTATAACCTTGCTCTACTTTACCCCCATCTCAACAATCAACTTCTTAAGCTAAAGAGCTTTTTTTGCAGCCTCAGTTATTCCAATGTACTCGGCCTTTGTAATAGACACGGTCGTGATTGGTTGAAGGATTGATCTCTAAGACACCGATTTACCATACATGTAGAAGAGGCATCTAGTAGTAGACCTCTTTGTATCCAGATCACCTACATAATTTGCATCTACAAATCCTTTCAAAGGACCCGAGTCTTCATAAATCTTAATAGATTGTTCTTCAAATCCTTCCGACTGCCCACCAAACACTAAACCATAGTCCCTTATTCTATGTAGATATCTCAATATCCACTTCAATGCTTTTCAGTGCTCCTTCCCAGGATTAGTCATATATTTGCTAATAGAGCTCACTGCATGTGCTATATCTAGTCTATAGTACACCATAGTATACATCACATTGCCTGTAATATTTGCATAAGGAACTCTATCCATGTACTCTCTTTTCTCTTTTGACTAGGAGCTTTGATACTTGGAGAGAGATATGTGGCTCGGTAATGATGTCTCTATAGGTTTGGCCTTCTCCATCCAAAACCTATCCAAAACTTTCTAGACATATCTTTCTTATGACAAATGGAGTACTTCTTTGCATCTATCTTTATAAATCTCTATTCCAAGGATTTTTAGTGTTGGATCTAGATCCTTCATCTCAAATTTAGTTGATAATGCCTTTTTCAGTCCTTTCACAGCCTCTATACTTCTACTAGCTATGCGCATATCCTCTACATAAAGTAGCAGGTATAGGGTATTCTTTTCATCTACATCGTTGATGTAGATATAGTAGTTATGTTTACATTTGATAAATCCCAGACACAAAATAAAGGCATCAAATCTATGATACCACTGACGAGGAGACTGTTTCAGGCTATACAGTGACCTCCTGAGTAAACACGCCTTCTTCTTCTATCTAATCTCCATGAAACCATCTGGTTGCTTCATATAGATCCTTTTATCCAAAGTCCCATGAAGGAAAGCCATCTTCACATCCATCTGTTCTAATTCCATGTTATGCTGTGTCACTAGTGACAGCAAAATTCGAATAGATGTATGACACATCATAGAAGAGAAAATTTCTATGTAATCAAATCTTTTTTTTTTGTGAATATCCCTTTACTATCAATTTTGCCTTGAATCTGACTCCACCATGTTCTGAAGGTGCCTCTTTCTTTATGAACACCCACTTTGAGTCAATAGGTCTAGCACCTTCTAAAAGATCCATCAGCTGCTATGTCTGATTTTTCTTCAGTGATTCCATCTCTGCCATCATGGCCTACATCCATGACTTATGGTCTTCACTCTCCATGGCCTCTACATAATTCTCTGAATTTCTATTAGTAGTGATGAGAGCATAAGAGATAATCTCATCAATGCCATATCTGATTGGTCTTCTAACAGTACATTGGGGCTTGTGCAAAGCTACTCCCACTAGTACATTGCTCCTCACTGATGTCTATGGCTGCTCTTGCATATCTAACTAAACAACTGGCTCTCCATGTTGATTTTCAATTTGAGTCAAAACTTATCTACTCAGCTCCACCTTAACAGGAATATTCCTATAAGTAGATGTAAACAACATGCCATCTATCCCTGACTAGCCACCACTATCCATCTTCATTTCTCCAATTCCTCCTGTACTCTCAGACCTCTCCAAGATACTTTTCTTATAAAAAATTACATCCATGCCGATCATTGATCTCTATGCTTGAGAATCCCACAACAGGTACCCCTTGACTTCTTGTGGATATCCTATGAATGTCATCTTTTGAGATTTTGGGTCTAACTTGATCCTCTCGGTTACCTCCACATGTACCTAGGCCGGACAATCGAAGACCTTTAGATGTCCAAGCTTCACTTTTTTTTCACTCCAGACCTCCTCTTGAATACCTCCATTCAGCTTGCGATGAGGGGACCTATTGACAAGAAAATAAGAAAAAGTTAGAGCATCATCCTGAAAAAATTTTGAAAGTAATGTCTGCAGCCTCAAACTCCATACCTTCTTGGTCTATGTTCGGTTTATCCTCTCCACGACATCGTTCTACTGGAAAGTCATCTTCATTATGTAATGGAGTTTGATGCCATTTTCCTTACAGTTACTCCTAAACTTTAGGCTTGTATACTTTCCTATATTATCCAACTTCAGACACTTGACTCATCTCCCTAACTCCTTCTCAGCTTTAGCTCTCTAGGCTCTGAACTATGCAAACATCTTTGATTTTTTTTTAATCAGATAAACTCACACCTTCCTTAAGAAATCATCAACAAAGGTGATAAAATATCTTGCCCCACCTCTGACTGATATAGGAGCTGGTTCCCACACATTCGAATGCACTAAATCCAACATTCCTTCACTGCGCTTGGTACTATTGGCAAACTTCATTCTATGCTATTTGCCAAGATGCATGGCTCACATAAATCGGTGATCATTCCTCTTCTACTAAGTTCAGTGAGCTCTTGGTCACTTATATGATCCATCCAATAATACCATAATCGATATAGAAGCTGCTCCTATGCCGTTGTTAGTGCCTTTGCACTATTATTGATCATTGAGCATTTTATTCTATAAAGATTATTGCTCAGTCTTCTATCTCTCATCACCACCAAAGTTTTCTTAGAAATTTTTAGATATCCACTACCAGCCTAGCTACTAAAGGCATAATCCTGCTCCTCCAAGTAGCCCAAAGAAATTAAATTCTTTTTCAACTTTGGTATATACCTAACATTTGACAATGTATGAATAATTCCATCGTATATTCTTATCTTGACAGAGCCAACTCTAGCTACTTTGCATGAGTGTTCATCTCTAAGGTTGACACTTTCACCATCGATCTTCTGGTAGATAGCAAACCACTCTCGATGAGAAGTATAGTAGTGTGAGCATGCTGAATCTAATATTCATATAATATCACACTCTATGGATCCATCTAATACAACTAACAGATCTTCTCCACTGCTTACAGAAGCTGTATCATCATTCTTGCTGGCCTTTTCTTTTTCTGACTTCAAAAAGGGATAAGCTCTCCTTAGGTGTCTAGGTTAATGATATTTGTAGCATTCAATGTCTTCTTCTGATCCCAAAACTTTGATCTGCTCTTGGATTTTTCTCTTATCTTCTTTTTTGATCTTTCCTGTCTTTCATTCACAGCCAAGATTTCAGACTTAGGATCTTCCTTATAGATCTTTTTTCTCTGCTCATTTGATTTGAGCACACCAACAACTTTTTCATAGTTTAGGATCTTCTTTTTATAAACTAAAGTTGTTATGAGATCATCATAAGAACTTGAAAGAGAATAAAGTAGTAGCAACATCCGATCTTCCTCATCGATCTTCACATCCAAACTTATCATCTCAGAACACATCTGATTGAATCTTTGGACATGTGCAATAAGATCTCCACCTTCAAAAATTGGCCAAGCATATTCTGATTGTGCTAAAAGCTATTTTCTCTAACGTTTTTCAGTCCTCAGCACTAATCTTTTCTGGTCTTTCTCTTACCAAGATCTTGTAGATTCTCTGTTGAACCAACAAGTCCTTTACCCTTTGCTGCTATAGAGTAAAGTTTTTTTTGCCATCAAACTTCTTTAAATCTACCTTGAATCTAGTTCATCCCATAACTACAATCAAGTCAAGTGCAAAGCCCTAACACCCTTCTTCGATCATACACTAGCAAAACTATCCTTCAATGAAGATCTATGGGCTCTAGATCCTCCTTCCAACCTCTTGTATCATCTTTCCTTCATGCAACAACTCTCCACCTCAATCTAGAGATAATCATGAAGAAAACTAAAATATTCTAGGATAAAATATGGTGCAGCAGATCCTGGATGTAGAAATCCTAGGTGTCTTCCTTCCATGCAACACCACTCTGATACTAGATGTTAGAAAATACTACCCTCTCTCAGACCGACGTGGCCACTGGTGATTACCCAAGCAATAAGAAACAAACTCCTAGAATTAATGTGGAAGCAAGACCAATATATTTAAGAGAAGAAAAATGAGAAAGAGAGCATAAGAGTTTTCTAGGAGAAAAGAGCTTTTATTTGCTTGTATTCAACATACTACAATCTTTGACCTATTTCTAGTATAAATACTTTACAAAAGGGTCAAGCCCCAAACTCATAGAAAAACTTCTCCAAATCCAAACAACCCACGTACATAAAACTAATCTTGCGACACTGAGTTGGCTCAATTTCAGACGGAGCTAGCTAATCTGCGACTGGGTCGGCTTAGTTTGAGACTGAACCGATCTAGTTGTGTACTGTATTAGCAGTCCTGAAAATACTACTTTCTATCTAGATTTTTTATGAGATATAGCCGACCCAATCCTGGACTAAGTTGACCCAGCTCCCAACTTAGCCGACCTAGTCTTAGGGTGAGCTGGCTAAGTTTCTACAGCTTACTACCTAGGCTGATTTTTCTTCTGGCTTACTTTCATCTTTTTATGACCTATTTTCTCATATTTTCAAGATTTGAAATTACCACATCTGAGCTCACACACCTTGTACAGAGGGGTGCGATTATCGATGGTGATCGATAGTGGAGACCCAACCAGGGTGTGGGGGTGGCGGTGGCAGTGGCGATGGGTACATCGGGGTGGCACAGGGGCAAAGGGGAGGGAGGCACGGATGGAGGGAGGGGAGGGGGCACAGGGGGCAATGGTGATGGTGGCCGGGGGAAGGAAGGATTTTTTTTTTATAATTTATTTATTTATATGCTTAAAAATAAAAAAAATAAAAAATAAAAAAATAAAAAAATATAAAATATTTAATTATATTTTCAAAATAATAATAAAATATTATATTTTTTTAAAAAATAAATTTTAAAGTAATTTAAAAAAAGGAAAAAAATAAAAAATTATAGTAAATAATATAATTTATAATTTATATTTTATATAAAAAAATTAATATTTTATATATTTTTTATGTAATTATATAAATATTTCATATAGAATTATTTATTATTTTATAGGATTATATATTTTATAATTAAAATATATATTTTATATATTTTATAATTAAAATATATATTTTATATATTTTATAATTAAAATATATATTTTATTTATTTTATATATAATTATATAAATATTTTATAAAGATTATTATTTAATATGTTATAGGATTATATAATTTTATATATTTTATACTATATAATTATTTTATATATTCCATCCAGTTATCTAAAACTATAACTAAAATTAATATTAGTGTGGAAAAATATGTACCATACTTGTACTATTTTTAGATACAATGTAAAAAGTAAATTAAATCATATAAATTAATCATATAATTTTCAAGGTGAATAAGAAGGATATATGATTGAATTTATTATTTTTCTTGCAGTCTTTGTCAATAAGATACATCTAGATTGGCTCAATATTTTTTTAATCTATTATTTAGATAATATCTTGCCAGCATTAAGTTATTTCTTTAAATTCCTGGAAGAAAAATGTGTCTATTTGATGCATTTTTGATTGATGATATTTGTAATGTATGTTGTTGATGAATGTTGTTTAATTTAAATTTTTTTTAAATTTTTTATTTGAGGTTCATATTGGTCATATATTGTTAAAGCTTTAATCTTTGGCTTATAATTTTTTATTTATAAAATTTATTACAAAAAATATAAAAAATATTCATATTTTAGAGAAAATTTTATTGAAATATAGAGTTATCCCTTTTTGATAAATTAGGATATCATTTCTAAATGTATATTTAGAGATGGTAGCTAAATTACATTGAGCCATAGATTTTCATTCAAGAGTCGATCTCGATCGGGATCGACTCTTGGATGTCCTATTTTTGGGCATTTTAGAAAAGATTTAATCTTATTATTATTATTAGTTGATATTTTATTTCATTATGTGGTGTTCAGTAGTTATCTCTCATATGTTCTCTAGGTATATATTGGATAGGATGCATAGGCACCATATTCACATTGTATACTTGGAGAATTATGAGGAGATGCTGTCAAAATTTTTATAATAATAAAATAAAATATCGACTAATAACACTAAGACTTCAGAGACTTTATCAGTCATCAAAGATCGTCGAGAAGATAAGATGGCATCATGAGATGAGAATTCTTGAGGATAACATCATTAGTCATCCAGCAGACTCTATAGTTTGGAGAAAATTTGATAAATAATATCCTCAATTTGCTAGTAACCCACGCAACATTTGTCTTGGCCTAGCATCTCATGGTTTCAATCCATTTGGGAGCATGAGCGATGCTTACAGTATATGATCGATTATGCTAATGCCATATATTATTATATCATGGAAATATATGAAAGAGCCATTTATATTTTTATCATTGCTTATTCCTGAACCTAGAGCTCCTGGTAATGAGATAGATGTGTTGTGGTATCAACTAGCTCTGATACCAATCTATTTGGATATCAATTACTTTAATATCGCTTGTTAAGGATCTAGTACCAAATTATTATGGTAGGAAGAAGAAAGAAATAAAATAAGAAAATAATCAAGTACGTGGATCAGCCTAAAGGCTTGCCTCCAAGGGACATGCAAAACTTCACTATGAAAGAGAAAAATAAGTACAAGAGGAGAACACCCACTCTCAATTCACCATATATAAATCTCTCTCAACTAGAAGCTACCCTCACAAAAGCTCTCTAAGAATCCCAAGAAGATCCCTAGAAACTATAAGATGCTCTGCCCTCACAACCTCCTTATCGGATGCTATACACCTATTGCTTCTCTCTCTTGCGGGCTGCACGTACTCGGTGCTTTGTCAAACTCCTCTTGACAATTGTCTGAACCTTTCTACATACCTCTCATGCCACACGCACCACCTCAGTACTCCACAGCATCTCAACCCTTTAAATAGAATGAGAATCCTCTTCTCAATAGTTCATAGGAGTCCTAACAGAGCTCGTTCTTCTAATATGAGTCGAACATGTTCCTAATGGAGTTTTGAAATATTTTTTGACCTTCAGATCATGACCACAATCCTCCATGGCTGCTAGATCCTATGGTCCATGTGCAACTCCCATAGACCCCCTAGGTTAATCATAATTCGAGTCCAAACAGAAAATTCCATCCTGTTTTGTTCGCCTCTATCGAGCTGGCTCGATCAGGTGTCGAGCTAGCTCGGTTGCATCTCACTTGAACTCCTATTTTTATTTGCCTGAGAGAGCTGGCTCAACTATGGTTTGAGCTAGCTCAACCCCATATCTGAGCCAACTCAACTGCCTACTGATACTGATTCTCCTCTACTGTAGATCAAATTTGAAATATCAAATTCTAACAATCTCTACCTCGACTCGACATTCGGCCTCCACCTGACTTTGAGAGGTTGTGATTCATCTCACCCTCATGCCCTATGGCATGCTTGCTGATCATGGATGGACAAACATGGGAGTCGAGCCAGACCACTCGATCCCACCACCGTCATAGGCTATGTCCACTCTGACCAAAGATCTGCTCAAGAATTCTTCTACGTTAATAGAAACTTCACTCTATGATGCAGCCTCTCATCCTCCTGAGTCTCCCATCTTATATTCGATCCATCTTTACTTGGAACTCCACCTTGCATTGGGCTCCCTCTGGTTCCTGAAGCTCCACCTCGCACTGGGCTTTCTATCAGATAGTAATATCCTCTTTGAAGGAAAATCTTAATTTTTTGGACTAGGTTCGTTCAGATTTGATCGGATCGAAAGATATATTTCAAAAAATTTTTCTTTAATCCAGATTAGATCTGAAATATTTTAGATCTGATTTTTATTATTTTAATAATTAAAATAAATTTAGATAAATTAAATTAAATTTAATTTACCTTAATGTAGGGTAATCCTATTATCCGTTGACGATCCTGTAAGTAGTGGAAGGTTCTGGATCTAGCCATGTAAGTACCTAGCCTCTATCGATATCCACTCAAATTAGATCTAGAGATCCTCTTCTTCTCTATCATGTCTCCAAAAGTCAGATCTGGATCTGATTTGGAGGATCTTCAAAACATCTTTCGAAGATCAACAGTTATCCTTTGCAGCAGCGCAGCCTTCTTGCTTTTTGTCGCCTTTCTCTCATCTGGATTGCACCAACCAAAATCCCAAACTACTTTGGGCGTGGAGAGGAGAGGGAGAAGATGGGCTTGGCATGGAGGAGGAAGAGAAAACCAGCCTTGGGGCATGGGAATTCTTCAATGCTCTTTGGGTTGGGCGCAGGGTCTTATTTATAGGCTATGCATGATCCAACTCCTCTTCTTCCCAACTAATCATAACTCTTTGTGAAATCAGATCTAAATCTAATTGGTGGGAATAGAGTCCCTTGGATTTCTCCTTAGATGGCGCCTATGATCAGTCAAACTTGGTTCTTAGGAGGAGTCTATTTGGAATCCAAAAAGGAGATGGAGTCCCTATCCAACAGAGACTCCTGGGCGCCTCCTGCTTGGGCACACACCAAGGATGGCATGGGCCCTCCTCCTTGCTAGGTTCTGGTAGAGGGACAAGCCCCCATCAGCTCTCCAATAGGTGCGTGACACATGGACAGAAGTCAAAGTGTCAATGGTCAACATTTGACCAGTCAAAGGTCAACTTTTGACCAAAGTCAAGGGACGAGAAATGATAGGTGATAAAAAATGGCAGGTGTTATCTTACAAAATAAGACAATCCTTTTTTGACCTAGACAAGCTCCAGTCAGATCAAGTGAAGGCCTCTGATCGAGCACAAACTCCTTTGGCTCAGTCAGGATAACTATTTATGATAGTAAAAGAAGAACGTTAGGTTCAATCGAGTGCTAGCACGATTTTCTTGAACCTAATTGAATCTCATTCAGATCAATTGAACTGGATCAGTTCAATTGATGATCACCAAATTCAAACCCTTATTTGTGTGACCCAGTTAGGTTCAGTTCTGTATGGTAATGGGATATTTCATGATCTCTATCATCGACATCATCAAAACTTCTTTCGATGGATCAGAACTCTTCTAATTTGAACAGTTAGAATGATCGATCATCTAAATCATTCTAATTGCTCCCAAAATCCACCAGTGACACCTAGCAGTATATGGTGGCAACCCATCAGAGCTAAATGTGAACCTTTTGGTGCAGCTACCTGTGTGATTAAGTTCTTCTATCTTGAGCCTCGATCAGATTAGGGTTTAGGTGAACTCGTCAAACCCTAGTTTCTGTCATATGATGTAATCATTCAATTCCAGTCCGATGTGAAAATCTAAATAAAAACTCTTTCTATTATTTCACTCTGCCATGATCATGGACTTCTGAACTTGATTCTCAGGATCATCATAGGGCTGCTCCTCTACCACCGAGGTAGATAGATTCCATCTTGATGCAATCCAGTTCCTACAATAAACATGCTATAGCTAACATACACCTCAGAGTTTCGAATGGCTAGGAGATCGAGTTATGGTGTAGTCAAACTATAACACCCTCAAGGTGAACTGCTGATGCACCTCAGATCAAAGAACTAGACACACTACTGCAGCATCGAGTTAGTCATTGACGAGAAGGTAGACTTCCTAATGACTACTCGAGGTGGTCACGCTCAGTGCCCTCGTTCTCTAACGAGTACCTGTACTCTTGCTCCGGTATCTCCACACTGTAGACTCAAGACTCATCTACTAAAGAGAAATGATTGTACACCAACCTTTCGGATCGATCATCATTCTTGTGATGATCCTATGGTTGGAAGCATTTTATGAGTTAATAATGATTATCCATGTCTTAAATTTTCAACTCTTGAAAATATGAATTATCATTACCATTAACTCAAAGGATGTATCATAGACACTAAATACACATATGTGATAGAAAATAACCCATTTTATTAATTATAGTTAAAATTATAATTTTATCCCTAGAAGTGTATTACAAGTATCAACCAATTCTGGCTTCTAGAGCACATATATCTAACAATCTTCCACTTGTCCTAAAGCAAATTGGCTATAAGTCTAAGTCCCATCTTCTCAAGGTGGGCTTCGATCTTCTGCTGGCCCAATGGCTTTGTAAGCGGGTCTGCCACATTGTCTGTGGAGTCGACTCTCTTGACCTCAACGTAACCCTTCTCAAGGTAATCGCGGATGAGGTGGTATCGCCACTCAATATGCTTGAATTTTTGGTGAGACCTCGGCACCTTAGCAAGAGCTATGGTGCCATTGTTGTTGCAGTATAGAGGAATGGCATCTGATGGCATTACTCTGATTTCTGCAGCGAACTTCTTATACCAGAATGCTTCCTTTGCAGCCTTTAATGCAGTGATATATTCTGCTTCCATAGTGGAATCTGCTATCATGGTTTGCTTGAAACTCTTCCAGCTGATAGCACCACCATTGCATACAAACAGACTTCCAGATGTTGACTTTCGATCATCTATATCGGACATGAAATTCGAGTTTGTGTATCCCTAGACTTGGAGTTCTCCGTTACTAAAGACCAACATCATATCCTTAGTTCTTCTTAAGTACTTAAGGATACATTTCATAGAAGTCCAGTATTCTTCACTTGGATTTGACTGATATCTGCTTGTGACACTCACAGCATGGGCTATATCAGGTCGTGTACATAGCATGGCATACATGAGGCTCCCTATTGCAGAAGCATAAGGGATCTTGCTCATGCATTCTATTTCCTCAGGTATGCTAGGGCACATCTTCTTAGAAAGATGAATACCATGTTTGAAGGATATTAATCCCCTCTTAGAGTTTTTCATACTAAACCTCTTTAGTACTTCCTCTATGTATATCTTCTGTGAAAGTCCTAACATCCTATTCGGTCTATCCCTATAGACCTTAATTCCTAGAATAAAGGATGCTTCCCCTAGGTCTTTCATGGAGAATTTCTTGGACAACTATATTTTAACTATCGTCAACATGGGATATCATTCCCAATAAGGAGGATGTCATCCACGTACAATACGAGGAAGACAACAGCGCTCCCACTGATCTTTTTGAAGACACGATTTTTCTTCGTTTTTGATGAAACCAAACTTTTTGATCACATCATTGAAACGAGTGTTCTAGCTCTGAGATGCTTGCTTAAGTTATATATGGACCTTTGCAGCTTGCAAATCTTGTGATCAGTATCACTGGATGTAAAAGCTAGCGGCTGTTCCATATAGATATCTTTCTCAAGATATTCATTCAAGAACACCATTTTTACGTCCATTTGCCATATTTTGTAATCGAAATAGACTGCAACGGCAAGCAATGTGTAGATGGATTTTAGCATAGCCATTGAAAAAAAGATATCCTGATAGTCAATACCTTCGCATTGACTATAACTTTTTGCCACTAGTCTAGCCTTGAATGTCTCCACATTTTCATCTACACCAATCTTTCTCTTGAAGATCCATTTACACCCAATAGATACTATACCTTCTGGTGGATCTACCAAGGTCCAGACTTGGTTCGAGTGCATTGAGTTAATTTCTGACTGCATTGCCTCTTGCCATTTCTCAGAGTCGATATCTGATATCGCCTCGTTGTAGGTTTTGGGATCATCACCATGAGCGCCATTACCTACGAGGAACATTTTCTCTACTTTCTCTGAAATAATACCTAAGTATCTTTTAGAGGGATGGAAAACTTTTTTCGATCTACGAGGTGGAGGAGGTAGTGTTCTTTTTGGCTCAACTTGATTTGGTTCCACTTGGTCCTTAGCTCATTGTACTTGTGAGACTTTCTCATCAAGCTTAATCTGCTTTCCAATGCCGCTATCTTGAATAAACTATTTTTCAAGAAAGATGGCATGTCGACTCATAATCATATTGTGATCTTCTAGAATGTAGAAATAGTATCCTAATTATACTTTAGGATATCCTATGAATTGAGCTATGAAGGACCTAAACTCTAACTTGTCTGCTTGTTGTCTTTTGACATGAGTCGGACAATCCCAAATTTTGAGATAACTCAGACTTGGTTTCTCACCATGCCATATCTCATACGGTGTGGTAGGAATGGTTTTAGAGAAAATCCTATTCAGTAGATAAATTGAAGTTAACAATGAATGTCTCCAAAGAAAATCAGGAAGGTCTATGAAGTTCATCATGGATCAAACCATATCCAATAGAGTCCGATTTCTCCATTCTGAAATTCCATTGAGTTGAGGTATTTCTGATGGAGTCCATTGAGAGACTATGTCATTGAGAGACTAGTCTAGAAATTTTCAGCTAAGGTATTCACCTCCTCGATCTGATCGAAGAACCTTAATGGGTTTTCCAGTTTGTTTTTCTACTTCATGTCTGAATTCTTTGAACTTTTCAAAGGCTTCAGACTTGTGTCTCATAAGATACACATACCCATACCTAGACAGATCATCGGTAAAGGTAATGAAGTAGACAAAATTGCCTCTAGCCGGCACATCAAATGGGCCGCACACATCAGTATGTACTAGGGCAAGGAGATCTGTGGCCCTTTCCCCATGTCCTACAAAAGGAAGTTTAGTCATTTTGCCTTGAAGACAAGATTCATAAGTTGGATATGACTCAGAAAGTCAATGGACTCAATAGCCCATTTTTCTCCAATTTGTTGATCCTATCTTCTGCTATATGACCTAATCTCAGGTGCCATAGATACCTATCATTTGGACTATCCCTAGGTCATTTGGCATTCACGTTTTGCTCGATAGTTAGAACAGGTACATCAATATGTAGCTGATAAAGACCATTAATAAGGAAAACCATTTATAATTTTATTTCTTTCATAAAGAATGTTACAATGGTCCTTAAAAAAGGTAATCACATAGCCTTCTAGTGCTAAGCATGAAATAGAAATCAAATTCCTGCTAGCTGCAGGCACATAATAACAGTCTTTCAAAACTAAGTCTAAACCAGATGGTAATCGAAGAGGGTATGTTCCCACCATACTGCAGCAACTCTTGCTCCATTACCAATGCGTAGGATCATGTCTCCATCCCTCAGCCTCCTGCTATCCTCAAGACCCTGCATGAAAGTGCACAGATGAGCACTAGAACCAGAGTCAAGCACCCAACTGGATGCAGAAGAAACCGTAAGGTTAGACTCAATAATGAGCATACCTCCAGAAGGACCTTCCTTCTTGTTCTTCAGGGTGGCCAGGTAAGTAGGGCAGTTTCACTTCCAATGGCCGTCGCTGTTGCAATGGAAATACTTTTCTTTGACAGCGGCCTTTCATCTTTGGCTCTGCCTTCTTCTTCTTTGCTCCTTCCACCTTCTGCTTTTTCACAGACTTCTTTTTCTTTTCCATAAGACTTTCTTTTGGAAGAAGTCCATTCCATAGCAAGAACTGAGCCTTTAGAACCTTTCATAGAAAGCTCAGCGGTGACCAGCATATTCATTAATTCGGCCAAGGAATTTTGAAGTTTATGCATGTGGTAATTCATGATGAATTGCCCATATGCATCAGTCAAGGATTGCAGAATAATATCATCATTCTATCCAATTCTAACTTTACACTTCTCAAGCTCTTCCATGTCCTTGATCATCATGTCAGACAGTGATCTTGGACTGACTGTCCCATCATGCATCTTAGCCTTAAAAAGTCATTTTGTGACTTGATACTTTGGCTGCGCGACTCTGTTCACCAAACATCTCCTACAGGTGAGCCAACATTTGGCGAGCAGTCCCGATATCTTCATGTTGGCGCTGGAGCTCATCAGACATCGAGCCCAACATGTAATATCTGGCCTTATTATCTTCGTCTATCCATTTTTTCAGAGACGCTCTCTGTTCAATGGATGGACGGGCTGGTAAGGTGGGAGGGTCCTGGTCCAATACATGGGTTAACTTCTCAAAACCCAAAATAATTTTGTAGTTCCTGAGCCAATCTTTATAATTGGGTCTGATCAGTCTATGTGTGTCCAGGATACGTGCCAATGGGTTGGACGCAGACATTTTTCCTATAGAGAGTCAAAGATTCTAGTTAGATACTGTAATTATGACTTGACCAATTTTTTTAGGAGATTTTATTTTTAAACAAATTAGCTCCCACTATTTTCTCGGATCCCTACACTCCCTCTGTAGAGATGCGAAAAATCTCCATGATTAATGATTTCTAGTGGGTGGTGCGGTCTCACCAACTGACTCATCACCTCACCTAACAGTTATTGGTGATGGGTTAGCCAATGAGTGAACAACTCTTGTTCAATGATTCTCTAATCATGGTGCACCCAAACTTGGTCTCTAATTCATGAATCTCACCGTATCCAAATATTGATCCACTCCTTAGTTAAGTCAGACCCACCATTTGCACAGACTGGATTCCTAATTGAGTCTCTCACCGTATCCGAAATATTGAGCCCAACTCATCCTCCAGCCCATAGCATCCAATGCCTAATAGACATGGTTGCATCTTTCCGGTGCAACTGAGCCACTGTATCCAGCCGAGAACAATCAACCCCGGAAAGGGCCCGCACATCTACAATGGTGGAAGACCTCAGACTTAATCTTTTCTTAGGAAGAATTGATTCAGGTCTCATTAAACTAGACTTGTCATAGTCATAACAATTATGACTAACCTAGTGGCATGGGTTAGCTCGGATTATTGACCACCTCAGATCAGAACTGTGTCAACAGATATGGCCAGGTAAGTGAGACCGGTGGAAGGAATATGCCATTAACTCATACAAGAATGCATTCAGGTCGAGTAGCTTCCAATTAAAAATCCAGTCGGTCGTATGTGCCAAACTTACCTTAGACACCAAATTATTGAGTCAGAACCAATTGGGTTAGCCTACAATCCAGACTCTAACCTCTGAGCCTAATTAGGTCTTGCTTGATCGTGACTCGATCTTGACCCAGACTTAATCCTATTAGGCTGGTCAATTTAAGCATTGTTGATCCCATCTAACCAACTCTTGATTCGGTTTGATCAACCGCTTAGACCTAATTGAGCTACCCAAGCCCGAACCCAGTATTATGAATATGTCTTAGATCTAAAATTCTCAATTTTAGACCTAATTAATATTCCATAATCTTAATTCTTTAATTAAGTAGGGTTCATAAATAAAATATGCACAATAAATCCTAGGGTTTCAGGATCTAGGGTTTTGCAGAAAGTAAGTTTTGGGTTTCTGATTAAGGACGAACGTGCAGCACCCCTACACATCATAAGAACACCCCATCGGAATGGAAGGAGAGGGCCTTTAAACCCTTCTTCATTCTTATGATCGGACGCCAAGAGGAATGCCTTAATCAGGAACATGTAATACTACAAAACAGTTTTAGATCTATATCATATATCTCATATACAAATTAGATCTAATCATGGCATATTTTGCATATTTTGCATCTCTCATGTATCGAATCATGCATATTTTTAGATCTAAATTATCTCATAATAATCTAAAAAATTAGATTTAAATTGATCTAATCAAAATAAATTCTAATCTAGACAACTTATGTAGAACTATTCTACAACTAGTCTAGACATGCATCAATCATATCTCATATGATGTTTAAAATTAAATAATTTTTATTTGCTATTTTTTAGATGTTATTATAATAATTATAATATCAAAAAATAGTAAATAAATAGATCTAAAATATGATTTAATCAAATTAAATTAAAAACATGCAAGACTATTCTATAGAACTATTCTATTTTAGAACTAGTCATGCATATTTTTTAATCTTAGATCCAAATCATTTAATTTTAATTTTTTCTGATTTTAGATCTGATCACATCTCATGTGACATCTAAAATCACTTATTTTTTAATTAAAATAAATTTAAAATTAGATCTAAATACTTTTAGAACCTTGGCTCTGATACCAGTTGAAGGAAAATCCTGATTTTTCGGACCAGGTTCGTTCAGATCTGATCAGATCAAGAGATATATTTTAAAAAAATTTTTTCTTTGATCTAGATCAGATTTGAGATATTTTAGATCTAATTTTATTATTTTAATAATTAAAATAAATTTAAATAAATTAAATCAAATTTAATTTACCTTGAACGTAGGGTAATCCTATTACCCATTGATGATCCTGTAAGCAGCGGAAGGTTCTGGATCTAGCCACGCAAGTGCCTGGCCTCTATCCGATATCCACTTGGGCTTGGATCTAGAGATCCTCTTCTTCTCTATCACATCTTCAAAAATTAGATCTGGATCTAATTTGGAGGATCTTCAAAATACCTTTCGAAGATCAGCAGTTGTCCTTTGCAGCAGCGCAGCCTTCTAGCTTTCTGTCGCCTTTCTCTCATCTGGATTGCACCAACCAAAATCCCAAACTACTTTGAGCATGGAGAGGAGAGGGAGAAGATGGGCTTCGCATGGAGGAGGAGGAGAAAACCAGCCTTGGGGCATGGAAATTCTTCAATGCTCTTTGGGTTGGGCGCAGGGTCTTATTTATAGACTATGCGTGATCCAACTCCTCTTCTTCCCAACCAATCACAACCCTTTGTGAAATCAGATCTAAATCTGATTGGTGGGAATAGAGTCCCTTGGATTCCTCCTTAGATGGTGCCTAAGACCAGTCAAACTTGGTTCTTAGGAGAAGTCTAATTGGAATCCAAAAAGGAGATGGAGTCCCTATCCAATAGGGACTCCTGGGCACCTCCAGCTTGGGCACACGCCAAGGGTGGCATGCGCCCTCCTCCTTGCCAGGTTCTGGTAGGAGGACAAGCCCCCACCAGCTCTCCAATAGGTGCATGACATGTGGACAGAAGTCAAAGTATCAATGGTCAATATTTGACCAGTCAAAGGTCAACTTTTGACCAAAGTCAAAGGACAAGAAATGGCAGGTGACCAAAAATGGCAGATGTTGTCTTACAAAATAAGATAACTCTTTTCTAACCTGGACAAGCTTCAGTCAGACCAAGTGAAGGCCTCTAATCGAGCACAAACTCCTTTGGCTCAGTTAGGACAACTATTTATGATAGTAAAAGAAGAACGTTAGGTTCAATCGAGTGCTAGCATGATTTTCTTGAACCTAATTGAATCTCATTCAGATCAATTGAACTGGATCAGTTCAATTGATGATCACTAGATTCAAACTCTTATTTGTGTGACCTAGTTAGGTTCAGTTCTGTATGGTAATGGAATATGTCATGATCTCTATCATCGACATCATCGAAACTCCTTTCGATGGATCAGAACTCTTCTGATTCGAACAGCTAGAATGATCGATCATCTAAATCATTCTAATTGCTCCCAAAATCCACCAGTGACACCTAGCAGTATATGGTGGCAACCCATCAGAGCTGAATGCGAACCTCTTGGTGCAGCTACCTATGTGATTAAGTTCTTCTATCTTGAGCTTCGATCAGATTAGGGTTAAGGTGAACTCGTCAAACCCTAGTTTCTATCATATGATGTAATCATTCGATTCAAGTCCGATGTGAAAACCTAAATAGAAACTATTTCTATTATTTCACTCTGCCATGGCCATGGGCTTCTGGACTTGATTCTCATGATCATCATAGGGCTGCTCCTCTACCATCCGAGGTAGATAGATTCCATCTTGATGCAATCTAGTTCCTACAATGAACATGCTATAGCCAACATACACCTCAGGATTTCGAATGGCTAGGAGACCGAGTTATGGTGTAGTCAAACTATAACACCCTCAAGGTGAACTATCGATGCACCTCAGGTCAAAGAACCAGACACACCACTGCAGCATCGAGTCAGTCATTGACGAGAAGGTAGACTTCCTAATGACTACTCGAGGTGGTCACGCTCAGTGCCCTCATTCTCTAATGAGTATCTGTACTCTCATTCTGGTGTCTCCACACCATAGACTCAAGACTTATCTACTAAAGAGAAGCGATTGTACACCAACCTTTCGGATCAATCACCATTCTTGTGATGATCCTATGGTCGTGAGCATTTTATGAGTTAATAATGATTATTCATGTCTTAAATTTTCAACTCTTAAAAATATGAATTATTATTATCATTAACTCAAAGGATGTATCATAGACATTAAATACACATATGTGATAGAAAATAATTCATTTTATTGATTACAATCAAAATTATAATTTTGCCCCTAAAAGTGTATTACAAGTGTCAGCCAATTCTGGCTTCTAGGGCACATATATCTAACACTCTTATCTTCTTCTTTTCCTCTAATATTACTCTATCATCATGCATGATCTTTAGGATTCCATCACCAACTACCCACCAATAATCATTTGAATCCAGTCTGCTTAGTGAGATAAGATTTTATCTAAAATTGGGTATGTATCAGACCTCCTCCAATATCCTCACTGCACCATTATGTGTCTTCCAGCTGACCATTTCGATACCTCTGATTGCATAGCTCGATCCATTCGATTGACAAATAATGCCATCACCGCTCTCTAGGGAGTCAAACTACTCTTTTCTATAATAAACATGATATGTACATGCAGAATCTAAAATCTACTACTAGAAAGAACTAGATACCTCATCAGATATCTTTAGAACATCATCCTTTGACTTGCTACTGGTCGTCGGTATAGTAGTCCTCATCCGATCCTTGAGTTATGGATAATCTTTGACTCGATGCCCCAACTCGTCGCACCTATAGTGTCTGATCTTGCTTTGATACCTTGTCTTGGTCCTGGATCGTCCTCCTTGCGATCCTCTGCCACTCCATCTCCTATCTTCTGCTCCTTTAGAAGCCGCCAAAGCTAATCTACCACCATCTTAGCTCGAAGCTGGAATCTCCCTCTTGAGAATCTTATTTTGGAGTATTACTTTCCATCTTGATGGTGCTCTTTTCTACTAGAAGAGTAGTCATCAAGGACTCATACGAAGGAGGAAGCGATGCTAGCAAGACCAACGCTCTGATCTTCTCCTTAACTTATTCACCAATGTTGAGGAGCTTGGTGAGGATCTTCTAAAAGTTGGATAGATGCTCCCGCATGCTCTGATCTTTATCCATCTATAGTTGGTAGAACTACCTCCAAAGAAATAGTGTGTTGGTGAGCGAATTTGCCATATACAATTCCTCGAGCTTCGACCACAACACCGTTGGAGAAATCTCATCAAGTACATGAATCATGACATCATTCGCTTGGTATAAGCAGATCGTGCTCACCATCTGCATCTGAATCTGCATCTAATCCTTCACCTCTATGGTAGTTGGCATCTCTTCATACAAGAGAGCATCGATCAATCCATGTTGGATGAGGACATCCTTTATCCTTACTTGCCATAAGGAGAAATTATCCTTCGCATCGAACTTGTTGATCTCCATCTTGATTGTACTTGTCTTCTCCATATTCTTCAATCTCTATCTACTACTATAATCTATGCTCTGGTATTATCTGGCTTTGATACCAATTATTATGGTATCAACTCGCTCTGATACCAATCTATTGAAATATCAGCTACTCTCATACCGCTTATTAAGGATCTAATACCAAATTATTATGATAGAAAGAAGAAAAAATAAAATAAAAAAATAATCAAGTATGTGGATCAGTCTAAAGGCTCAACTCCAAGGGACATGTAAAGCTTCACTATGAAAAAAAAATAGGTACAAGAGAAAAACACCCACTCTTAACACTGTACACAAATCTCTCTCAAGTAGAAGTTATTCTCACAAAAGCTCTCTAAGAATCCCAAGAAGATCCATAGAAGCTAGAAGATGCTTTACCCTCATAGCCTCCTTGCTGGATGCTATGCACCTGTTGCTTCTCTCTCTCACAGGCCGCACGTACTCGGTGCTCTACCAAACTTATCTAGATGGCTGCCTAAGCCTCTCTACGTGCCTCTCATGCCACACGCACCACCTCACTGCTCCACAGCACCTCTATCCTTTAAATAGGATGAGAATTCTCTTCTCAATAATTCATAGGAGTCCTAAAAGGGCTTATTCTCTTAATATGAGACGAACATATTCTTGATGGAGTCTTGAAATATTTTTTAATTTATAGATCATTACCGCAACCCTCCATAGTCACTGAATCCTATGGTCCACATGCAACTCCCGTAGAACCCTTAGATTAATCATAATTTGAGTCCAAACAAAAAATTTCATCCTATTCTATTCGCCTCCATCGAGCCGACTCGGTCAGGGGTCGAGCTGGCTTGACTACATCTTGCTTGAACTCCTATTTCTATCTGCTTGAGAGAGCCAGCTCGACTATGGTTTGAGTCAGCTCGATCTCAATCCAGATTGGCTTGATCCGATATCTGAGCCAGGTTGACTACCTACTGATACTGATTCTCCTCTATTATAGATCAAATTTGAAGAGTCAAATTCTAACAAGATGTTTATCTATGATCCTTAATCGATGAATTGAGAAAACTTTGGAAGATTGTTGGAACATACGATTCAGTTAGTAAAAAATTTTTTTGATTGCATACGATGATAATGTGGATAATTAATAATATTCTGGCATATGGCAACCTATCTGGATGGAGCATAAAATAATATTTGACACGTCCAATTTACAATGGTGATAGTTGCTTTGTTAGACTGAAAGATGGAAAGAAAATTGTCTATATGGGTCATCATTGGTTTTTACCATCTAATCATTCTTGGAGAATCCGTCAGAATTGATGCTTCAATGAAAAGTCAGAGATGCATATGCCACCTTGTATGATGAGCGGAGATGACATATTAGCACAACTAGAGGCCATTGGCATTGTTAAATTTGGCAAAATTTTTGGAGGTTGCAAGCAAAAGTGTAATGAATTAGAGTTGAATTGGACGAAGTGGAGCATATTTTTTGAATCACCTTATTGGCAACATCTCCTACATCATCATAATTTGGATGTCATGCACATTGAGAAGAATATTTGTGATAATATTATTGATACACTTCTTAACATCAAGAAAAAAATAAAATATAATCCAAATTCTCGGCTAGACATTGAAAGAATGAAAATACGGCATGAGTTGCACTTGGTGCCCCATAATAGTAAAAAATTCTTAATGTCAACTATAAGTTATACATTGCACGATGATGAGAGAAAAGATTTCTATGAGTGGTTAAAAATCATAAAATTTTTTGATGGTTTTGCTTCCAACATTTCAACCCGTGTGAACTTGAAAGACAATAGTATTTTGGGTATGAAGAGTCGCGACTCTCATATTATGTTACAGTGTCTTATACCTATTGTGATGCATGGCTTCTTTATCATAGAGATACAGAATGCACTTATTGAATTAGGTATTTCTTTCGAGAATTATGTTGTCGAAAACTCCAAGTTGATATACTTGAGAAGCTTCAATTAGATATTGCCCTATTATTGTGTAAACTAGAAAAAAAATTTTCATTATCATTTTTTGATATTATGATACACTTGATAGTTCACCTTTTAAGGGAGGCTTTGCTTGCCGGACCAGTTTAGTATCGATGAATGTATCCTATTGAACGGTAATAATATTATAAAAAAGTTGATTTCTTTACTTAATTTACAATCATAATAAAAAAATAATTACATGTAAAATATATATTTTTTTATCATTTTGTATGTGTAGATTCTTGTATAAGTTGAAATAATATGTGCGAAATAAGGCACGTCTAGAAGAATTAATTATGAAAGTATATATCTTCATAGAGTGTCTTACATTCTATTCAATGTACCTCGATGATGTGAAAATATGATTCAATTATGAAGAGTGCAATGCACATAAGGAGTGGGCCAACATTGAATCTATATTATCTATTTTTAAGGTTAATGTTTGTTCCATTAGTAGAAGAAAGTACAAATAAATGGACATAGAAGAATGCAAGCTGGTACATTTCTATATACTAAATAATTACAAAGAAATCTATCATTTTATGGAGTAAGTATCTTTACATAATCAACATTATATACTTTTCATGAGGTAAAATAAATAATAAGCATGTATTTATTGTAGAGAGCATAAGGATATATTATTGCAACAAAATAATAGTTATATTGAGGGACAACATTGAAGAAAGTTCGTAGCTTGGTTCAGATAACGTGTAAGCACAATAACAGTATTATTCAACTTTTTATTACATGTAATGTACACAGAAATGATTTATCTTAACTTATATATATGTTGTTATAGATGATGTTAATGTATCATAATAAAGAAGATGGTGCAACCGAGGAATTATATAATTTGGCATGCCACCTCGATCCTAGGATTTCATGTTATATCTCATGTATTGTTGGTGGTATGAGATTTCTATAAGGGAGCTTGATATGTAGCGATGGACTCAAAATAGTGGAATTTTGACATTGGGAATCGATGGAGATAATGAGATTGAAAATTATGGTATCCTTTTCGACATTATATAGTTAAGATATGAGTCAAAATGATTTGTTTATCTATTTAAATGCCAATGGTGGGATATCAGCAATAATAGGATATGTTTTCATAAAGATGCATACTTCACAAGCATCAACTTTGCGAGAATATGGTACCAATTGGATCCTTTCATACTCGCTAGTCAGGCAAGCAGGTATTATACCTAAAAGATATGAGATATAAGGGTGAATGGCATATTGTACAAAGGATTGCATCAAGAGGTGTTTATGACATAGATGTTCATTTCAAGATTGAAATAGATGAGGATTTTTTTCAGGAGGAATAGAATATAGCTAACTTGGGACAGTACAATGCCAACATTAGAAGCACATCTCCTCTGATTAGGAATGATGTGCAACCCGATAATATTGATGTTAGTGAATTAAATCTGAATATGTCGGAGGATTATGATGACATCGATGACAACTTTATAAATGATGATGAGGAAGATTATACATTAGTGGATTATGATGATGAAGATATTGATAATTCTTCTGATGAAGATACAGACATTGATTGATAATATGGAATTTTTCAAGAAACTCAAATATCTTAAATTTCATATATCATTTAGTATTGATGTAATATTTATCAATATTAACCCATCTCTAATATGTTGTTTGATACAGACATCGCACCAGGAGGATGATCCTAGAGGGTTTAGACACGAGGAGGTGTCGGTGCATTGACTTCTCAGCAACGATCTCCTGATGATCGGGCAGTCACATTAGCCATTCTAGGTTGATTTTACATATTATAATTGAATGTATTTAATTTGCTATAGCTTTTTATTATTTATAAATAACTGATTTTAAGCTATGCTACTAGGAGGATGATTTGATGGAGGGGACCGACATGGAGATATCGATATCTCTTCATCTCAGCAGCACACTTTTGAGGTAGGCACATCGTTTCCTACCATAGGTTGATTTTACATATTATAGTTTTTTTGTATTATATTTACTTTAAGTTTTTATCATATATAAATAACTGATCTTATGCTTTTTATTTTGCTGCTGCTGCTGATACAGTGATTAGACGAACACATGGAGCTGCCAGAAATGAGAAGATGGAGGAGGGCACATCCCAGGGAGAAGATGAGGGTTGTCATCCCACTAGGATATATCATACCATTAGAGCGCCACATCAAAAATCCGTACGTGTGCGAGGTTGGTATTATTATCCATTCGTATGCTCTCCTAACGCTCTCTGATTGGCACAGAGTTATGAGGCCACAGTAGTAGGTCCTCTTCAATCATTTGTAGATAACTAAATATAATTTTTAATAATTATTTAACCTTTTTTGATAAATCTCATATATTGTATATTATTTTTGCAGCATGATTTTGATATTCAAGAGATTGATATCCTATGTGCGGGAGGCTATTATTTGGTATATGAAAAGATTACTTAAAGGGTTCAGATATGAGCTCCATAGCCATTAGAAGGAGGTCTTCCATGCACGTGGGGTGGTGGTGGCATGTGAGCCACCACATAGGAGTGTATCATGCCCCGACTGGAATCTCCTTTGCACCAGATATGAGGATCCTGCATACCGAATATAGCTATTATATATAATCTCAATATTGATTATTGAATTGATATGGTATTGTAATATATTCAGTAATATCTTGATTGTATTTGCTTATTAGGCCTCCTACGAGAAGGCCTTACAGAGCAGATCGAGGCTCATGGTGATGCATTACGGTGGATTGAAGTCATTTGCACAGTATCAGTATAAGCTGGTAAGTACACATACATACATCTTTAATAATTTGTTAGAATATGTCTATGTTAGAATACTTACATTCATAAATTTTAGAGGGACATCGAGATAGGACAGCTGTCCAAGCGGATTGACGTCTATCAGAGGATCCATCACTGGACGACGGGCGAGTGGCTTTCCAAGACTAGGGAGAGATATGTGAGTATTAATTAATTAAGTTATATTTCAATTTTATTATAAAATTTAGACTTTTGATTATATTTATTTTTTCTTTAATTAGAATCACATGATGGAGATACGATCCTAGCCCCCAGTTGAGAGCTCTACCCCACCCATAGATGACGATATTTGTGATGAGGTGCTCGGTAGGAGACCTAGCTATGTTACGGAATTAGAATATAGAGTTGTGGCTCCTAGCTCCTCTCGAGTAGCACATGTTTCTTGTGATGCTCGTTTGCATGAGGTGGAGAGGAGACATACTAAGACTGAGAAGGGACATCAAGAGGAGATAGCGGACCTACGGCAGGCTAATACCGAGCTTCCATCCCAGCTTCAAGCATTTGGAGTGAAGGTCGATGAGTTATGTCACCGTATGCCTACCCCACTGACTTCTGATGTTCTTGATGATGCTTATGATTAGGACTCTGTCGATGATGATGATGGATGTCCTCTACGATCGGTATTATTTTATATTATTTTTAATTAATATATTTTCATCATTTATATTAGATAATTAGTTTACTAACTTAATTTTTTAATTTAATGCAGGTCTATGATATGTCGTGGAACATATGGAGTTTTATTTTATTTCAATGTATTTTTTTTATATGACATCCTTTATGATTTTATATATCTTTTACATTGGTTGTATGTATGATATTTTGTATATATACATGATTTTATATGGATGTTTTTAAGTGAATGAATTTGATTTTGACATGTGTTTATTTGTTATATGGATGTTATATTATGTTCATTTGTCTATAGATTTTAAAAATTGATACAAATAAAATTATTTTTTTATAAAAATAATTAGCGACACAAATAAAGCATAGGTAAAGAATTAGAGCAATGCAAATTAGTCTCGATAAATCAAATAATCATCATCAAATAGCGTGCCACCATGACACTTTTAGCAATGCTTTATAATTAGTGATGTAGTTTAACATCGCAAAATATTTATCGATGCATAATAAATGTAGGCAAATCCATAGTAATAGTTGCCAAAAGCATGCCAGCGTGCCACCTTTGGCCATGCTCACCAATTACCAATGTAAGTTTACGTCGCAAATTATTTACCGACGCAAAATAAGCATAAGTAAATTTTTTTTACCAACATAAATCATACGTCACAAATAGTTTACCGATGTTTATCTTGCATCACAAAAAAGATTTTTTCTGATGTTTATTTAGCGTAGGTAAATATTTATTTACCAATGTAAGTTATCATCGGTAAAAATATTTTTATCGATGTTTATTTTGCATGGATAAAAATCCATATTGTCGATAATTATTTTACATTGATAAATCTTTATTTTCTAGATGCCTGTCTTGCGTAGCTAAAAATAATCTCTGGCATTTAGTTTAGCATCGGTAAAACCATTTTTTATCGACGAAAATTCAGAAACATCGATAAATGGAATCAATGATGGCACTTTTATTGATGGATTTTTATCGATGCATTTTACATTGGTAGATGTAATTAGTGATATTTTTTTAGGATTTAGCCATGCTTTTATTGCATAGCTAATTATCCTTTTACTTGTAGTGCTTCGACAAGTATATCCCAATATTCTTCAATGTTTGGCCTTGACTTTTATTGATTGTCATGGCATAGCAAAGCCTTACTAAAAATTATCATCTTTTAAAAATAAATGGACATTTTATCTCTATTACTTGTATTATAATTCATGGAATATAAATTTTACTATCAATGTGACTATCGATGATGATTTTTGTCTCAATTACCTTTGTAGTTAACTGAGTTGCTTTCAATCCAATACCATTATAAAGACCTGCACTTTGATTGATATTTCGTAGTAGCATTACAGGAGCTCCTATTTTTAATTTTATATTATGATGTGGTATATCATTAAATTTCAAAGAGTTAAGAAATTCAGTAGGATAGAGAATATCCTCAGCAATAGCATATGTCGACATTTTGCATATTGTATCAGAATTCAAATATACTTTTTCTTCTGTTGGGATCAAAGAAAGCATGTGTATATTGATTTCAACAACCATTTCAATTATGGGCATGATAATAGCTCTTTCTTTTAAATATAAAGGATTGTCATAATTTTTCTATAAAATTAGAATATACAGAAGAAGCAATTATTAGAATATGATTTCCATCATCCTTTATAAGTAAATCATCTAAAATTTTTATCCAAGTTACTTCTTCCTCTTCTTCATTTAATTTAATGTTAGTCGCTTTTTGATACCGATATCCAAAATCTATTTCCTAAAATTAAGCATGGATGTCTTGGATTCTTCATCCATATAACTATTGCCATATATTTTTATTTAAAAGATAAATTTTATAATATTTCAATAAAAATGATCAGCTTGTTGATGCATCAATTATTTCTTCTCTATTTCCTCCAACAACAATCGAAAGGATCTGCTTGAAATCTCCTTCAAATAGTATGATCTTTTCATCGAATGATTTCTACTTAGTATCTAAATCTCTTTTATTTAGAACATCTTGTAGAGATCTATCAAGGGCCTCATGATAACAATTTCTATGATTCATTGGAGCTTCATCCCAAATAATTAATCTTGTAGATTCGATTTATTCTACAAGATGTGTTCCTATTTTAATTTTACATATAGAACACTCATGAATAATAATTGGTATCACTACAAGAAATTGATGATTAGCGATAGCTAATTGCCATCGCTAAAAGTGATTTTACCATTAGTAATAGTATTAGCAATGGAGTACTGTTGCTAATTAGTGATCAGAACAATCCTGATCACTAATTGCCACTATTAGCAATGAAAATTTTAGTCATCACTAATAATGACTATTAGTGATGGCATTTATGATTGCTAATTATCATCTCTATTTATTTCTTATTTTTAAATTAAATTTTAAGAAAAAATTTAAAAAATTAGCGATGGTTTCTTTTATTGCTAATGCCATCACTAATAAGTATTAGCGATGGCTAAAGCCTTCTCTAATTCCATCGGTAATAGTTAATTTTATTTTTTTAAAAAATTTATAATAATATTTTTTAAGTATTAGCGATGGCTAAAACCATCTCTAATGCCATCGATAATAGTTAATTTTATTTTTTTTAAATTATAATTATATTTTTTAAAATCTATTTTTAATTAATCATAATCAATTATGATTTTTAATATCTTTTATAATTAAAATCCAAAGATAATATGACAATCATAAATAAAAAATTAATTATATTTTATTAAAATATAAATTATATAATTTTATAAGTAGTATCAAAAAAATAATACATTAAAATAAAAATCAGGTCAGATCCTCCTCGTCGTCCTCATCCTCTTGCTCATCTCCAACAGCTGGTGGATGAGAGTTGGATATTCTAGCATCCTGAAATAAAAAAAATAAAATATTATTAATAAGTTTCGATATAGAGGTGTATCTTTCGATACACTCCTTTGAATCTTGAATAAATTATTTCTACATATTTCATTCGATGATACGGAGCTATAGACATCTCTAGCCCATCAATTAGATGGTTAGATTGAATTTTTAGCCCCTACATCCCTTTTCTCGACTCAAGCCTAAATATGTAAAGCTTCTAAATATGAAATTTTAAAATAAATAAAATAGTTTACTAATAGAATTACTTGATATGATGGCTTGGATAATAAGCCCAGCTAATTGCTCAGCTACAAGTTTTGAAGAATGTCTACAGCCATATTGCGGATGACATCCCGAAAGTTATGAGGTTACTGGCTCAGATGCCTCTATACAACCTCCTCCATGTGTACATTACTCCAAGTCTGGGATGTCGAGGCCTATGAGGATGTCGAAGAGTATCAAGCTGCTAGAGGGTCGAAGCTATGGCTAAATCTTTTGATCCGACTCCTACTCACCCCTCTGGTGATCATGAACCATCCCTCAAGGTCAATAAGGGGCTAAGTGGATGGGTCATCGCTATATCGCACAATGATGTACTCTGCATAGTCCATCTATATAGTTCATAAATACATTAGTTCTAATATACATATCAAATTCTGTAATAAGTTAATAAATATAATTTAAAATTTTTATCATGATCTATCGCAACCTAGATTCTAAGTAATCATCGGTCCTTTGAGACTAGTGTGTGGCCTCCCACAACTACAACTGGCCTAGTGGATGACCTAGCTACCATGTCTATAATAAATAATTAATAAAATTAAATTAATTAAAGCATACATATAAGTATTTTTATAGTTCTAATGAATAGTTTTGGTATAGATTTTTTACTAGTTTGTCGACCATAATATGTGTGCTGATGGAGCTACTCGTGTGCTTGATCAAATCCTGCTGGATGGCTTGATTCTATCGAGCCCTCTACCACTTTCTAGAGTACTCCTCATTGCTCCACTAGTTGCAAAGGGCCTTCCATATATCCACCAGCATCCAGTGATCTCTATAGGACCTTCAGTCTGATGGTGACTGAAAACCAAAATGCTCGATAACAGACTGTCAAAGGTTGTATAGACCATCTCAAAACCTCCACATGGCCACCTCCTCAAAGGTCCGATAGCCAGCCTTCTCATCCTGAAGAGTCTTGAATTGACAGTACTCCTACAAGTTGAGGCAACCAAGTATTAATAAATAGAATACAAATCTGTAGTGAATTTAAAAATTAAACATTTCTAACTTATCTGAAACATCTCCTAAGCTGCATCACAAGCTCTAGATGAATAGTTGGAGAACTCATTCATCAACCTCGACATCAAGCATCGCATGATGCCAATAGCCATACGAGATACTTCAGACTTTTTAAATGTACTGTAAAATTGATTTAAAAAATAAATGTTAACTCTAGAATAGCTAAATTTTAAACATATTAATTAAAGTTATAGTACTTACATGTGGCTCTGAATGTGGATGAGCTCTCTATCCTCCAACTGAGTTGGAGGTGCCGCAAGCCAGACGGGTCTTCAACTATGACACCATGTTTGGAAGTCAGTCACTGCTATGATTATGAGGTCACTGGTGATCTCCTATCATCCGAACCTGAGCATAAAAAATTTAATATAAAGAATGTTTATTACTTAGCAAAAGATAAAATAACATAAATGAGAATACCTAAAGTGTTAGAGTTTATTGCTCGGTGTGAGAGGTGTAAACTCATGTGAGCTAGCTGCATGATTGCTCTCTCCTTGAGAGCTCTGTTTGTGGCTGGCACGGCTCTGGCTTTCAGAAGATATGATGTATAACCTCTAAAATTAAAAATAAATAGATTCATCAAATTAATTATACAATTATGGATGGTAATGAAAGACTTAAAATAATGCAAGATAAATAATTAAAATGATTTTAGATTTATATACTTAACACTACTCATCGATCTCTTCAGATATCTGGTACCCTTCATATTCTTTTTCTAATTCTTCCTCTTCTTCCACCTCTTCAACTTCTTCTAGTTCTTTTTCTTCCTCTTCTTCCTCTTCTTGGATAGGATTATTCTTTAAAATAAAATTAGTTGGATCTACCTCCTCATGTTGGCCATCATGTACAAGAATTTTTGGAGCATCCAACTCGGCATCTATTGAAGATCAATGAAATCCTAATGTTTCATCCTCTTGAAAGTATTCTAGTAATTGGGACTCTTTTAATTCTTCTTCAAGCGCGTAATGAATGGCTCGAGACTTAATTCAGCATATAGCCCACCAATCTTTTCTTCCTCTCTTTCTTGATGGAAAATGAGTATAATACATTTGAGCAACTTGTTGACTAGCATAAATGGCTTGTTGACATATGCTTTTGATTCATGTTTGATTTCAATAAGCCCATGCCGTAGATCAATCTTCATACCATTATTGTTATCGAACCATTGGCACTTAAATAGAATGACACTATTACCTCCAATGTAGGCTATCTTAATCACTTCTTCAAGGATTCCATAGTAGTCATTCTCTACCTCTTCCCACCAGCTGTCCTTTACACACACACACCATTATTCATTATACTTTTATGATTTTCATATTGCTGGGTCTGAAATTTAAAACCATTTATGTTACAGCCATTATAGCATATCACATATTTTGTTAGCCCATAACCTAATGGTCTCAGCTTCTTTGGTATGGATTTGCCTCCTTGCATGATTGATGCTCGTTGTTATAGCATCAAAGATAATATTAAACATGATCCTACTATTGGTTAGAATAATAGTGAGTCGGATGTCGATTTTCTCGAAGATCGTAGGCTAAGTTACGTTCAATTTTAATTAATAAAATAAAATTTTAATTTAATTTTTAAAATAAAAATTTAAAGAAGTAAATTAAAGAGAATTAATTAAGATTTAGTAAATTAAAATAAAAAAGATAATAATAATTAATTAGGATTTTAGAATTAAGTAAAAGTATTCTAAAATTTTGAATTCATTTTTAGCATGGTTATGATAATTCTTTTTAATATAAGAATTTATATTTTAAGAATTTAGTTATGACTATAACTTATTTTCTTAGAGCATGAATTATATCTTTCGACCATGATTTATCTCAATAGAATCATAAGTTATTTAATACTTTAATTCTTAAAAATTTATAACATTAATGATTCTCTATAATATAAACTATTAAATCGAATATGAACTATATCTTCCGATCACAACCCATCTCATTAAATATAACCTATTTAGATATTAATCAATGACAAGCATGTTAACACAAGATCTCATGCATGAAAAATATAATTCATTAAGATTCAACAAGAGAACAATGCAAAAAAGAAAAATTATAAAATATAAGGAAAAGAAAATTACAACCCTTGTTTAGAAGACTTCATCTACTTGCTCAGAATTTAGATCTTTAGCTGCATATGGTTGAGGTTCCTCTAGCTCCCAGCATCTTCAAAACTCCTCGGATGAAAAAGTAGAAGAAAAATAAAAGAAAAAGAAAGAAGAAAGAAGAGAGGAGAGGAGAGGAGAGGAGAGAGGGAGAAAGAATAGGCTAAAGGACCATAGAGACGGGCTAACCCACGAGGGGAGGTCTATTCTAGCTTCTTGCAAGAAGGAGATTTAAATAGAGTGAAAGATGGAGGATTAGGAGTTCTTCTTGAACTCTAATTAGAGTCTGAATCAAATTCCTCTTCCTGTTAAAATTCTGGCCATCAGATGATCAAACAAAGGCTCAAAAACCATCAAAATCCATTATCTGGCTTCAAATCATCGTTTGGATCATTTTTGGGCTATTAGATCATCCGATTAGGTTGTTTTCCACCATTGGATGGTGCCTAGAATGCTTGGAAAATCTTGGATCAAATTGGAAACTCACCCAGCCATTGGATCTCAATCGGTAGTGACATCGACCATCCATTAGTGCGTGATGAAGTGGGCCACCACTAAAGATCATAAAATAGAGGAACCTATGCTGTCTACATGTATGGAGCATTGTCGTCCATCGGATAGTGCAAAAGTTATGGACTGCGTATAAGCGAGGTCCATAGTTATAGTCTACCCCGATACGTCGTGATGAAAATTTCATCATGGTGATGTTAGCAGCCACTGGGTTGGGTTGATTCTATGTGTGGTCTACAGTCGAGCTAGGTTGGTCTGAGCCGATTCAGGCTGAACTGACTAGCCTTTATTTTAATTTATTTATTTCTTCCAGCCTTCATTTCAGCTCCATTTTGACTCCAATTTGCATCAAATTTAATTCGTTTTAACCATAAATTGAGCTCTTTTCTTTAGTGAGCTTCTTTCCTATAAAATATAAATAAAAATATTAATTTTTAAAAATAAATATTAATTATTATATATTTTAATATTTTTTATTTGTAATTTTATAATAGTTATCATACCTTCCAACTTAAGTTTTACTTATCTTCAAGTAAAGAGAGAAATTTAGAAGTATGTACTGACTTGATGAGATGTGAAAATTTCTTCAGATCATCCTAAAACCGCTTGATACCTGGTTAGAGAATTATGAGATACATCATTAGATTATTAATTCCATCCTAAATAGTGGTTAAGTAGAGAACATAAAATTATAGAGCTTTTTCTTAACCAACTCCCTACTTTTATTCTTTAAATTCTCTTTTTTTAATATAGGCTAGAGTATGAATTTTTTTTAATATTACAGTCAGTGCAATGTTTTGATCTCTTAAGATTTCTATTGGATCCTTGTAGCAAATTTTAGACCAATGACTCCTAAGCTAGTTGGCTTTAGGGCATTAGGTATAGAACACCCCTAAGGCTTATTGACTCGAGTCAAATAGGTTACAAGTTAAAACTAGCTGCATAACAAGCTTCTTCACATTGCCCCCTTTTCGATGCAAATATCATTATTTACTTAGGCAATGGAATCTGGTTACTCGATGAGAAACCAATATTTAGAACTTGCCCTTTTTTTATTTAATTTCTTTAATTTATTTATATTTTTTACTTATACCTATGTAAAATAGATTCTTTATTGAATATAGGCTGAAAGAAGATTTTAGAATCACTTAAAAATTTATTTTATTCTAGACCTAACCATTTATCAGATTTTTTTAATAATTTGATTCTTAGTATTTCAAAAATTATCTAGACCATTAATCAATCATCGATTAGAATGCCTGATTAACTTCAAATTGGAATGAAATTAGGTACATAAGACTAATTATTATCACATTCGAGTACTTAAATTATTTTTATTTATATTTCCTCTTAACTTAATTTCCATTATCCTCAATGGAGGAGAAATAGAGTGTGATAGACAAAAATAAATAAATAAATAAAAGAGGTCACCTATCTTAGTATGTTTCTCAGCTCGGCCTGGGCTTTATCTATTCTTCATTTAGTATGAGTCATAGTTCTCCCCCCAACTTACTCTTGAACTAAAAAGAAAGATAAGCTAAAAATAAGAAGAAAATTCAAATATAAAAGTTGGGTTGCCTTCCAGTAAGCGTTAAGTTTGACATCTTCAATTGGATCCTATGAAGGAGTCTTGCTTATAATCAACTTTAGTGCATCCTTCAAAATTTTAAAAGGATAAGGCCAATCAGGAGGCCTTGTCATCATAGTAGAAAAACGTTCATGGAATGCTTTACGATGATTAAACTTAACCCAAATTAATAGAGTTTTTTGAGCAAGTATGCTATACCAGAATCTAAAACTATCATAGTTTTTATAATGACCAGGAAGGGATTGTGTTTGTTGGGCCGAAATGGAGGGTGGTGGTTTAGAAATTATTTCAACTATAGCTTGATCTACCCCACTCTCTTTCTCGGATATGATAATCTTGGCATCAACTCTTCTTGATCTAAGGCTTGGCACTTTTTCAAATTAATTTTAAATCTACCTCCATACATTATTTTAATATTATTGATAAATTTTGGAGGCCATCCTCGAAAGTAGTGCCAAATATAGAAAAATTAAAATCGTTATCCCTTATTTCAGTAATATCCCATCCAACAACTTCTTTATATGCTTTTAGAACACTTATAAGTTAGCTTCCTGATTAGGTATCCTGGTAGGGTATCAGTGGGTGCATCAAAAAGTAGTTTCAATTCTAGAATAGTTGGTAGTTCTAACAAGGAAGCTATTGGTGGGCTAGGTAATGGCTCAAATTTTTCAATCCAAAGTGGAGTAATTTTGGGGTAAGGCATATCTACTTGATCATTTACTTCTATTATATACCCATCTTCATCAAAATCATCCACTTCAAAATGAGCCAAATAGGGATTTAACAAATCTTGGGAAAGAATTATGGGTGAAGCTTTCTCTGGTGCATTATTCATTTGTAGTTCTTGCAAAATTTCTATTAATTCCATCATCTCTTCAGTTTATCCTCCTTTTCCATTAAAAGAAATTGGTGATTCTAGGATACTTAGGAATGGGTCCATAGATAAGTAAGATGATGATGGAATTGGTGTCTCCCACCATTCTGGTTCTTTCCTATGTATTTTTGCCTTAGTTATATTAGTCTGAGATGGTCTTTTTAGTTATGCAGGGTTGTTCTATGACCATTTCATTCTTGAGAGTTATAATTATTTGTTTAGAAAAAAATTTTGGGACATTAAAATTTTTAGCCATATATGGTCCCTCAAAATCACTCTTGGGTTGACTAGGCAACTCTCTTTCCTCCTGTTGATTGAATGTAAGTGCTGGATTCTCTAGTTCTTTTAAGGTTTGCATACAGGAGTGAAGGATCTATTGGCTACTATGATTGCTGAGTTCTATCCTATTTATTGCTTGCTGAAATCTCTCTTCAAAAGTTTAGTCATCATTAGTTGGAGAAGGTTGATATTGTGGGTAAGGCATATTATAATGTGCATCCATGAATATAGGTCCTTATGGCACCGGGGTAACCATTAGTTATAATTGCCATGAAAAATTTGGTTGAGCCCCCCCCCCAGCCTGGATTATAGGCATTAAAGTATGGGTTATTTCTTTATCTGTAGGTCATTTGGGTTTGATCTTGATGAATTTGCTCATACATAAACTTAGAAAATTGGTATGCGGTTGGGCATTCACTCACAAAGTTAGTAGAGCTCAAACATATGGTACAAACTTATTGTGCAGGAAGAAAAAATGGATAGAAAGATTGTTTAATGGCTTCTAGACGTTCTAATCTATAGAATAGCTCAGCGAATTGACTATCGAAATCCATCTTGGATTGTTCTGATTATTCAGATATGCAATCAAGAGTTTTAGATCAAAGCAATCTTCTTCTGATTATTATTTATTTTATTAGATTTTATTATAAAAGATAAGAAAAAGATGAGGAGAGAAAATTCTAAAGATAAAAGTTTAGAGAACCCTAGATCTAAGAATGATAGATGCGAAGAATTAGTTAATATTTGATATTAATTACAATCAAGTTAAGCAAGCATAAACTCTATCTTAGGGTTAACTTAGATCTAGATAGCTCCTAACTACTAAGATCACCTTCGAGCACTCCAAGACTAAGACTAACTAATTGACTCGGCCAAGTAAGTATAAGATATGGGAGGTCCCTTGCTTGTTGCTTTTCTTAGACATCAACTGAGTTGGCTAGGTCAGACAACAAAATTAATTGAAAATTATCTTTTTTGGTGCAGAAATCTATGAGGATGCTGGAGATAGCTAGAGTTGGTAAGGTGAGGTTGCCAACGGAACCTACAAAACAAAGTCCAAATTAGAGGTGGGTGGCTTTGATAGGATCCTTTGATGCACAAGTCAGTTTTCTGATCAATTAATTAGAATGGAGTGCTCAGAAAATAAAGAAGCAGAGTAACGGAGAGAGAAGAGAGCTTGTGAAAAAATATATCTAGAGGATCTCTTTTATAGACGGAGCATGTAACAAACTGATGGTGACAGTCGTAACCATCTAGTAGTGGGCTGCTTAAGCCACGTGGAGTTTGTTATGAAGGATGAGTTATCGTTTGTTGTGACTTATAGGCGGTGGAGATCCATTTGTTGAAGTTCGGATGTAGGTTGGAGACTTTAGTATATACAGTAGACTTATAAGTAGTCGAGGTCCATTAGGGCAATGCCTAGTGGCTTTAAGAAGTTTGGAAGCCTTAGGAGGGTCGCGTGCCGGTATATGCCTCCTAGATTGAGATCTGAAGCATCGTGCTAAATCCTTCGTGGAGCAGTCATCATGAATCAGTGGCTTGACGAGGTCCTTTCGGATGGCTCCAATTGACAGGCATAATATAGACTAAGTAGGTCCACGACTGACTGGAAGAAGCTCATCCTGAAAACTATTCGAATGGAAGGAAGCACGATGGTAAGGAGTGCATCCAGAGGGAGTTCTACTAGAAGAAGTTCAACTAGAAAGAGTGCTGCTGGGAGGAGCACGACTAGAAAGAGTTTGTTTGAAAGGAATGCTACTGAGAGGAGCACAGATGAAAAGAGTGCTGCTAGGGGGAGTGCGACTGGGAGGAGTTCATCTAGAAGGAGTGCTGCTAGGAGGAGCGGGGCTAGAAGGAGCGCTGTTGCGAGGAGCGCAATTGGAAGGAGTTCGTCTGGAAGGAGCACTGCTGGAAGGAGCATGGTTGGAAGGAGTTCGTTCAAAAGAAGTGCAGCTGGAAGGAACATGACTGGAAGGAGTTTGACTGGAAGGAGCACTGCTGGAAGGAGCATGGTTGGAAGGAGTTCGTTCAAAAGAAGTGCAGTTGGAAGGAACATGACTGGAAGGAGTTCGACTGGAAGGAGCACGGCTGGAAGAAGTTCGTCTGAAAGGAGTTCAACTGTAAAGAGTGCGTTGTCCATAATATGGAACTTCAGCCATCTTTGGAACTCATCACTAATCAAAGTCAGGTGTGTTGAACTTTGGTCCTGTCATTCATTCTGAGTGAAGTAGCAAGGTTAGTTAAATAATAGTTTTTCTTTACTGTTCAAGATCATCTGGCCAAGTTTCAATGTGCTTTTGATAAGTTTCATGATACGGACTTGTTGTTGAGAGGGTCAGTGAATTCTTTCAGAATGGGGGTTGGCGGTCAAGGACTTCGACGGAGGTTATTTTACCCCCAATACTTGTTTCCCTACTCCCAAGTTTGGATTCTGAATGAAGAAAGTATGAAAATCACAATACCCGAAGTCCTCTGCCAATTTTCTATAAAATTTTTTGGTTTTTTCTAAGTTGGCATCGAAGCTTCTTCAACACGAGATGATCCAAAAAGATAGATTTTCGAAACTCCTGCCGAAGTGCCACCCAATGTATGGCGCAATTAAGGTTCTGTCAGCTGCCAGCCCTCTATCATGATGAGTAGGATGCATGTCAAATGGAGATCGGGTGGAGTAGATCTATGATCATAACTACCTCGGGCTTCTCTCTATTATTTAATTCCTCCTTTTTATTTTGACTTCTCACTTCCGCTAGTATTTTCTTCCTCTTATTCCCTGCTTCTTCATACCCTCCGATTAGTCTGCTACGATCATCATTTCTCTTGACCGCTTCTTGGCCTTTCGATCGTCTTCTCATGCTCTACAATCCTATCTATGTTAGTTTCTCAATCCTTTCTTCTTCATCTCTTTGCTTTTTAATCATTGTTTGGGGGTCTTCTTTGGATTTCCCTAGTCAGTTTCGCTCTTTTTTCTTCTTAGATTGCACTATCTTTTTTCTTGGTTTTTTTAGTTTTTTTTCAAATTTAGTTTGATTTTCATTTCCACTGAGGAATCTTGGTTGACTTGTTCGAAAAGTCTGACTCATCTGAGCCTGATGGATCTAATCGATAAGGAAGCCGAGGTCATAGAAGTATCCCATCCCCCTTTCGCTCCTGATATCATTTCTTATGTACTTCGTCCTGCAGGCCTTTTCTTGATATGAATTCAATATGGGATTCACCCAAAATACAAGCTTGAACTCTCCAGACCAAGCGGCCAAGCTTGTTCTCCACCCTCAGGTTGTTTTTGCTTGTATACTGAGACTCTCCATCCTGGACTTCGACTTTCAATTCCTCCTTTTGTTGTAGCTTTCTTTAGGTTCTTGAATATCTCCTTTGCCTCTATGGTGTCGAACTCGTTTAGGTTTGCATAGAGTTCCTATCTTTATGTATCATGGCCAAAGTCCGACCTACCATTTTTCTATTCCATAATTATTTTACTTTCAAGTATCACCCCACCACCAAAGATTGGTGGTATCTATCCCCTCAGTTCGGCAAGAAGGGTTACTCAAGGATGCCCCTTCTTCCATTCATAATTGGAAAGAAAAGTTCTTCTATGTCTCCTATCCATCCTTAGACTTAGGGTTTCCTCCCTAGGGATATCTGAGAGATTCGATCCACCAGACCCTAGGATTAGAAAGAGAGGACCAAGAAATAGTTAGCAAGATAAGAAATTACTGGGCTCTCGCTCTATCCGAGCTAATCAAGGATCTGACTTTATTCAACTTTGGTTTAAGTCCTCTCAATTCGGCAGGTATATTCTAGAATTTTATGAGTCTCTTTCTCATCCCTTCTTCTAATTATGAATTTTTTCTTATTATAGAAATGGATGTGGACAAGCTTTAGCATCTTTCTAAAGGACTCCGAGCTCATAAAAGAAAGGGCACCACGATCGGTAAGCCTTCCAAAAGGGCGAAGGTCAATGCCTCAAGCTCTGCCACGCCCGTCGCTATCGCTGTCGATCCCCCTATTACTACCATTGCCACCAAGATTGCGGCACCTCTGACCTCCACGAACCCTCCAGCCGAAGTCCCCACTTTGGAGCCCCGCACTAAGAGGGTGATGGAAGTGGAAAAGAAGAAGAAGGAGAAACTAGCTGCTGAGAAGGTTCGACGTAGGGCCACCACTACGGGATCCAATGGTTCTGATGAGGACCTGGGGATGAACCCCTTCAATAATAAGATATCATCAAGAAGCTGGTTGATGGGTGTACCCTGCTCGAGGTCATAGATAAGATTGTTGAAGCCGATCCTAAGTAGCGCACCTAGGATTTTCTAGGATCCTTCCTTAAGGTAGGTCAACTCATCCCTGTTTCCTTTCGTTCCTTCATTAGCTTATCCATTGCTTCTTCATTAACACAAGGCACTTGGTCATTTTCATAGATTGGACACCAATTGATCACCAATATCAAGGTGATGAACCATATGAGATTGGAGGCCATGAAAGTTGAAGAAGATCGTCAAGCCAAAGTCGCATGCCTCCTTGAAAAGAAAGCCAAAGTCGATCGCTTGCTCAAGGAGAGGTTGGCTGAGGTTGAAGGGCTTTGGCAAACTATACGGGATGCCGAACAAGCTTCGACGAGGGTGCAGGAGGAGTTGTTCTTCGAGATTAAGAAGAGGAGAAAGATGGAAGCCAAAATGGTGGAGAAGGAGCAACAAATTTTAGGCCGAATTGTGGAGGCCAAGGTCCAAGCTGTGGAGGAATTCAAGATTTCTGCCAAAATGAAGGACATAAAGGTTGTGTTCGTCTAGCTGTCCTTCATCAAGAGATACGAGCTTTGCCAAAAGAATGTGGTCGATAAATTTCTTGAGCTCAATCTCGATTTTTCTAACGAAGGAGCTTTTGATGATGAGGCTGAGCCTTCCACTGCCACTGCTGATATCCCACCAGCCGAGCCTCCATCTATTGTCGTCAATTTTCCACTAGTTGAGCCTCCATCTATAGCCACTAATCTCCCACCAGCTGAGCCTCCATCTACCGCTACCAAGGAATCGACTGCATCAAATTCCTCTGCTATTCCACCAGAGGTTTGAGGCCTCTTATTTTTGTACTTTCTTTTTTTATTTTTCTTCTCCTATATTTGAGAAATATTTTAATTAATGAAAATAAGTTTACTTTAAGTTTGTATTGTGGTATGTTTGTTTTTTAGAATTCCTCTAGTGAAGATAATCATGCTTTATCTCTCCCTACCAATGCCACACCACTGCCCCAAGGCCTTTCTCTAAGATCTATTATTAAGAACCTGAAGAGGAAGGTCCATCAAACTAAGAAGAAACTGAAGAAAGCAGAGGACGAGCTTCAGAAGTTGAAGAAGCATTATTTGGAAGCTACAGTTGAAGTCACCTACCTTCGACAAGTCCATAAAAAGGATGCCATGGATTATATCAATAAGAAGCGCCATCTGACAAAGGAGTTAGAATGGATGAAGAAGCTCGATAGTGACAAGACATGGACTCTAATAGCCAAGGCAAGTTCTCTAGAAGTTGAGTTGAAGGCCGTGCAAGAAAGAATTCAGTACTTGAAGAAAGTTTGGCATGGTCCACCAATTGAAAAGAATATGGATGGGATTGGACAAAGAAGTTCTCCAAACTCCAAAGCTAATTACAAGCATCTAAGGACTCTCATAATGAATACATACGCGATTGGTATGGCCAAGTTGCTGAACTCAAGAAAAAGCTTCGAAGAGCTGATGATGATCACCCGACTTCGATGATAATTATTTGAAGGACTCAAGCTAGCTCGAGTAGGGACTCGATGGAGGTCCTATCCTTATGGAGCTCTTTAGAGAGCTTGTCTACTTTGTACGAAAATAGCCAAATGGAGCTGCGGGAGTTGAAAGTGTAGATGGTCTATCAACAAGATGCTATGAAGGATGCGGAGGCCGAGTTAGCTGTTTGAAGAAAGAAACGAGGGAAGTTGAAGATGACTCCCGGATGCATAAGAAGTTGTTGAGTGAAAGCCTGGCAGCTCGGTGGGAGCTCGAAGAAAAGATTAAGAACTTGAAGTTATCCTTGGTATTGGCCGACGCTGGCAGTCCAAAGTCTGAATTCGAGTAGGACTTCAGCATCTTTTTCTCTTCTTCTTCTCTCTTTTTTTTTAACTGGTCCTGCGGACCTTTTCATATATCGAACTTGTATTTTAATGAAATACTACTTTTTGATTGTCTCATCTCAGACGTATGCTTTTATAGCTTTTACACTCTCTTCTTATTTTTTTTATTCGCGATTGTGGAGTTATCCTTCGATAATGATTATAGTTCGCCATGGCATATGTATCCTTTAATTGTAGATGATGGCCCTTGGATAAGTTTTTTCCAAATTTGTATAATTGGGTCCTTGCATCTTTCATGCTAGGATGAGGTCCTTTTTCTGATGAAGTTATTAGGATGGAAAAGAGCTGTTGAAAGAGCCTCTCTCCATATCTTCCTGTCAGGATAAGATCCTCCTCCTATTCCTGATAGGATTGTCTTTTATCTTTATTAGGACGAGGGTCTCCTCTTATCCCTAATAAAATTATTGGGGTATAAAAGGACCATTGAAAGGGACTCTCCTCATGTCCCTCTATCAGGATAAGGTCCTCCTCTTTATTAGGATTTGTGGTGCTCCCAAGCCTTAGGAGGTCGTGGGAGGAGTCAGAGTGTTGACTTCGAAAGACTAGGATGGGTGTGATCCTAGGGATAGGATAAGAGTTATCCTAGGATGAAGGCGGCATGTAGTCCTGTACGGACTTGAGGTTCAGGTGTGAGGACCTTGAGGGGCTTGGTAGGTGCTCCAAAGACATAGGATAAAAGGTCGAGCAAAGAACCAAAGTCAGGAGAAGAATCAGCCAAGACAAGGAGCTGACACACAGATGGACTGGCTCGAATACGTAGTCGCGCTGGCTCAGGTTGAGACCGAGCCAACTCGAGGTGCAGTCAAGCTGGCTGTCTCAGGCAGACAGAAGATAGAATTTTGATAAGACATAGTCAAGCCAGCTCGACTCCTAATAGAGCCAGCTCGATGGTGGTGAATAGAACTAGATGGAATTTTTTGTTTGGAATCTTAAGGTTTGGTGTGATAAAGTCTTAAGATGGCTAACACATGTATGGGTCGGGTTTAGATCTAGGTGATAAGAGCATGGGAGACATGGGTGTATATGGGCTCGATGAGTGCTTTCATGTATTGGATTAGCTAGGAGAGTTTTTGGTCAGGCCTAATAGCTATGTATAAATACATAGGATGTATTAGGATTTTAGGATGTGGATTGGAATATATATCTTTTCTCCCTCAATCTTTCTTCTCTCTTCTCTCTAGAGTTGTCTCCTTAGGGGGTGCCTCCCTCAAGCCCAAGAAGGGAGGCACCCCATCATAGATCTAGATTGGTAGATTGGTGGTTTGTTGCCCTTAGAGAATGTCAAAGATCTCCTCAAGTCCATGCTAAAGATCAGGGGCTTCCACAATATGATATTAGAGTGGTATCATGGTTTCTTACATTTGGTATCAGAGCTAGATGATGCCATGGTGATGCACTAACATTTGATATTAGAGCCTGATGGTGCATGAAAGCGAAGGAGAAGTCACACAAGATGAAATCAGAAATCTGCATAAGTATTTCATGGTATGTCTCGAATATACCTTTGTTATTATTGTGGTTTGGCCAACCGGAAGCAACGGGTTGAAGATGGAGGCTGAGAGGATTAGCAAGAAAGGTTTTTTTCGGGATGGAAGGTTTGGATGCATGATTTTCTAATCGATCTTGGTTGGAGAGACCAGGGTGTATGATGGGTGATAGGGTTCTCTAGGAAGATGGGTAGTGTGAGACTGTTTGGTGGATGAAGAGAGATTTTCCAAGGGATAATGGTCAAAGGAAGGCTGAACAAGTAACTATACATCCTTCGATTGTAGGAAGGCAGGAGAAGTAGTCAGCGATGCATTCAGTAGTTCGACTAGAGCATGGATTTGTGAAGTCTTGAAGGTGATGGAGATGGATGATCCATGAAGGTCCAGCAGGTCAGTACTGGATGGCTGATCTTGGATCAGGTTTCTTCTATAAGAGCATTAGAAAGAGTTGTGATTCAGGTGGAGGATGGTTTGTATACGGCAAGAGAGAATCTAGATACCTATGAGGAGGTAGAGTCAAGATGAGGCAGGGAGTGCTGGAGTGCTGCAATAGTATTTTTCTAGAGGCATAGGATTGAGAGAGGCTCGGTGGTGCAGCAGTCGAGGGAGGTATCTCAACGAAGAGTGTTAGGAGGCATCTCAGAAAGACTTGGAGTAGATCTCAAGGAGAGTTAGAAAGTCTCAGGAGCCTCGAAATGAGATAGATGGTTCTGAGCCTAAGATAGGATTTGAGCTGTAGTTTCTTCGAGCGCAACTAAAGCGATGGCTGGTGTAAGGACAAAAGAGAAGAAGTGCTAGGGTGGAATTTTCTAAGGTTTAGTCACTGAATTCAGAAGAGTTGAATGAGCTCTTGAGTTTTGGAGGTGCCCCCGGGTTATGGATGTATCCGAGATAGTTTTGAAGGGATCCATGGAGTGTGGAGGGTCCGAAAGAGCAGCGACTGTGTTCGAGATGCAGCGGCAGACCTAGCAGTACAGTGCTGGATGGTTGGCCTCTGGTGACTCGATTATAGAGTCAGGATCTTCTATGGCATCAGGTGGACTTCGATTTCAAGTGGAGCATCAAATAGAGGTGGCTTCACCGGTAGAGATGTGACACGAGTTCAGAGCAGAGGAGTGCAGAAGGATCAATATCTTAGCATCAATATTTGAGATGCATAGTTTTAGATGGAGCAACACATGCAAAAAAGACTGGCGAAGTTCTGAGAAGATCGTATTAGGATATGCAGCAAGTGTCGGTATAGAAATGCTGTGAGATCTCAAAAAAATTCTAGGATAATTGATGTAGCTACCAAGCAGAAGGGTTCCTACAATTCTAGGATGGTGCGATAAAGAAAGCCAAGATCTTTAGTGGTGGAGGCGGTCATCCCAAAGGTCTCAAGGATGCACAGCAGCTGAAGAGGATTGACGAAGGTGATGTTTGCACAAGGGGCTATCAGAGTGCACAGTGATAGTGGGATCATGTAGGAGAGCATTGCTAGGGTTTGCCAAGGCTTGGGGCACCAAGGTAGAGATTGTTAGAATTTATGGTTCTCTTAAGTCTTGGGAGGCCATGAAAGGAGTCAGAGTGTTGGCTTTGAAAGATTAGGATCGGTGTGGTCCTAGGGCTAGGATAGGAGTTATCCTAGGATGAAGGCGACGTGTAGCCCTACATGGACTCGAGGTTCAGGTGTGAGGACTTTGAGGGGCTTGGTAGGTGGTCCGAAGATCTAGGACATAAAGTGGAGCAAAGGACTAAAGTCAGGAGAAGAATCAGCCAAGACAAGGGATTGACATACAAGCGGACTGGCTTGGATATACAATCAAGTTGGCTTGGGCTGAGACTAAGCTGACTTGAGGTGTAGTCGAGCTAGCTATCTCAGGTAGATAGAAGATAGGGTTCAGGCGAGACACAGTCGAGCCAGCTTGGCTCCTGACAGAGCCGGCTTGACAATGGTGAATAGAACTGGATGAAAGTTTTTGTTTGGGGTCTTAAGGCCTGGTCAAATAAGGTCTTAAGGTCGTTAACACATGTATGGATCGGGTTTAGATCCAAGAGATGAGAGCAAGGGAGACATAGGTGTACATGGGCTCGATGAGTGTTTTCATGTATTGGATTAGCCAGGAGAGTTTTTGGTCGGACCTAATAGCTATGTATAAATACATAGGTTGTTTTAGGATTTCAGGATATAGATTGGAATATAGATCTTTTCTCCCTCAATCTGCCTTCTCTCTTATCTCTAGAGTTGCCATCCCAAGGGGGGCGCTCCCTCAAGCCCAAGGAGGGAGGTGCCCTATCATAGATTTAGATTGGTAGATTGGTGGTTTGCTGTCCTTAAAGAATGTCAAAGATCTTCTCAAATCCATAACAAAGATTAGGAGATTCCGCAACATGATATCAGAGCGATACCATGGTTCCTTACATTTGGTATCAGAGCTAGGTGATGCCATGGTGATGCTTTTATACTTCTATTTCTGACAGGGTTAATCTTTATCTTTATTAAGACGAGGTCCTCCTTCTATCCCTAATAAAGTTATTAAGGCATAAAAGGATCATTGAAAGGACCTCTCCCCATGTTCCCTTGTCAGGATGAGATTCTCCTCCTATTCCTAACAGGATTGGTCTTTACCTTTGTTAGGACGAGATCCTCCTCCTATCCCTAATAAGATCATTGGAGCACAAAAGGACAGTTGAAAGGGTCTCTCTCCATGTCCCCCTATTAGGATGAGGTCCTCCTCTTATTTCTGAAAGGGTTGGCCTTTATCTTTATTAGGATGATGTCCTCCTCCTATTCCTAACAAGGTCATTGGGGCACAAAAGGACCGTTGAAAGGGCCTCTTTCCCATGTCTCCCTTTTAGGACGAGGTCCTCCTCCTATTTCTGACAGGATTGGCCTTTATCTTTATTAGGATGAGGTCCTCCTCTTATCCCTAACAAAGTTTTTGGGGCACAAATGGGCCATTGTCCTATCCGTGATAAGATCATTGGGGTACAAAAGGATCGTTGAAAGGACCTCTTCCCGTGTCCTCCTATTAGGATGAGTTCCTCCTATTCCTGATAGGGTTGTCTTCTATCTTGTTAGGATGAGGTCTTCCTCCTATCCCTAACAAAATTTTTGGGGCACAAAATGGTCATTGAAAGTGCCTCTCCCTTTTATCTCCTATTTAAGAATTGGAAGCCTTCTATTTTGTTTAAGAATGAAGTTTGGCTAGATTGTTTCCTGCCATCATATAGTTTCGCACCAAAGAACAGAGATATTGAAATAAGGGAGTTTTAGTAAGGTAAGATTATTGATAATACATTCACAAGTTCTCCAAGTTTCAAGGTCATGGGAGCACTGATCCTCTGAGCTCGCTCAGATAATATGTTTCTGATCGATCGATCTCCATGACTTCATAGGAGCCTTCCCAGTTTGGAGTGAGCTTTTCTTGATTTTGAGGTTGCAAAATATTTGCTCGTCAAAGTCTCAGATCTCCTACTCTGAATATCTTACTTCTCACCCTAGAGTTGTAGTAGCGAGCTATCCTTTGCTTGTAAGCTTCCATTTGGATTTGAGCCTTCTCTCGCTTTTCTCCAATAGATCGAGATTTTCTCTGTGATCCTACGAGTTGCTTTGTTCATTAAAGGCTTGAACCCATGCTGAAGGAAGTTGGAGTTAGATCAGGATGACTGCCTCCGTCCTGAAGGCTAATGCGAAGAAAGTTTCTCTAGTAGGTAATCTTTGGATAATCCGGTAAGTCCAGAGCACATGATAGAGTTCATCCATCCATGTTTCTTTTACCCTTTCAAGCCTTGCTTTTATTTCTTGAAGGAAAGTTTTATTAGTTTCTTCGACCTCTCCATTTGCTTGTGGATAAGCTACTGATGTGAAGTGATGGAAGATGTTTAGGTCTTCACAAAACTTAGCAAACTTCGTTCTTGCAAATTGGCACCCATTATCAGTGATTAATGTCCGAGGCATGCCAAACTTGTAAATAATTGACTTTCAGACAAAATCCTATACTTTAGCTTTGGCAATTTTTGCTAGGGGTTCGGCCTCAACCCACTTGGTGAAATAATCTACTGCCACTAGTAGGAACTTTCGTTGTCCAGGCATCACGGAAAAAGGCCCGAGGATGTCCATCTCCCATTATGCAAACAACCAAGAAGCACTTAATGGTGTGAGCTGTGAAGTCGGCTGTCTTTGAATATTTGCATTTTTTCGACATCTATCATACTTTCTTACATAATCCATCGCATCTTGGTGCATCATTGGCTAATAGTATCCCTACCGAAGTAACTTATATGATAAGGATCTCGCCCCCAGATGATTTCTGCATATTCTTTCATGAACTTCTCTCAAGGCATAATCAGCTTCAAAAGGTCGGAGATATTTATGGAGTGGTAGGGAGTACGACCTCTTGTGTAGCTTATTTTCATATAGGACATGGTGGGAGGCCTGATTTAGTTTTCGAGCTTCTTTTGGATCTCATGGAAGGACTCCCTCCATGAGATAAGAAATCAACGGGTCAATCCAACTAGGCTCATGGTTGACCTGCATTATTATTTGGGACTCTTCTAAACTTGGGTGCTATAGAATTTCAAAGAGAACTTCCCTCGACAGTTCATTTGGGGTCAGGTCGCCAATTTTGAGGGGAGATTGGCTCTAGTATTCTCTACCCTGGGGATCTATTGAATATCAAAACTATTAAAGGCTGAGATCAAGCTTCTTACTTTTTCTAAGTAATTTTTCATGTTTTCCTTCTGAGCTTCATAATTGCTACTAACTTGCCCCATAACCAGTTGAGAGTCGCTGTAAATTAAATGTTCTGCTTTTAGTTCTTTGGCTATTCTCAGTCCTGCAATCAGGGCTTCATACTCTGCTCCATTGTTAGTAACGAAAAACTCAAAGCGCAAAGTATATTCGGCTATAACTTCTTTCGGATTAATAAGAATTAAGTCTGCACCTACCTCAAAAGCATTAGATGAACCATCCACATATAATGCCCAAAAGTTCTCAGGGAGGTTAGCCTTTTCTTCAAGAGAGCTAGGGATATGAACTTCCTGGTGCTCTGATTCAGTCACATCCAGAATAGTATACTCTATTATAAAATCAACAAGTATTTAAGCTTTAATGGATGGCGGGGGTTGAAAATGAATGTCAAATTTAGTTAATTCAATCATCCACTTTGCTATATTTCTAAAGATATCAGGCTGGTGAAGAACTGCTTTGACAGGTTGATTAGTAAGGAGAGTAATTGTGTATCCCTGAAAATATGGTCGGAGCTTCCTGGCTGTAACCAACAAGGTATAAGTTAGTTTTTTTTAATTTGGTGTATTTTATTTTCACATCACTCAGGACTCGATTTATATAGTAGATCGGCTTCTGAACTATAGCCTCTTCTCTGATCAGGATGGCTCTAATAGCTACTGGAGATACAGCAAGGTATAAGAACATCTCTTCTCCGGGTTCAAGCTTGGTTAGAAGTGGAGGCAAACTGAGATAGTTCTTCAATTCCTCAAAGGCCTACTGGCACTTAGGAGTTTAGTTGAAGTTCTTGGATTGTTTAAGTACTTAGAAGAAGGACATACAATGCTCCGTCGACTTTAAAATAAAGCAATTCAGGGCCACTACCTTGCCTGTGAAGCGTTGAACTTCTTTTATTATTTCTAGGACAGTCATCCCTTGGATGGCTTTGATCTTCTCTGGGTTGGCTTCAATATCGTGCCTTGATACCATGAATCCTAGGAACTTTCCCGAGGTTACTCCAAAAGCATATTTTGTAGGATTCAGCTTCATCTTGTACTTTCAGAGGGTGCTGAAGGTCTCTTCAAGATTGGTAATATGATTTGGTGAAGTTTGATTTTTAACTAGCATGTCATCTATATAGACCTCCATGTTTCGACCGATCTACTTCTTAAAAATGTTATTCACCAAGCATTGATAAGTCGCACCTATATTTTTAAGCCCAAAGGGCATGATCCTATAATAATTAAGACCACGATCAGTAATAAAAGCAGTCTTCTTCTCATCCTCTAGGGCCATCCAGATCTGGTTATAGCCGAAGAAGGCATCCATGAAGGTGAGGAGTTCATGGCCTGAAGTTGCATCCACCAATTGGTCAATCGTAGGCAGGGAGTAGCTATCTTTTGGGCAAGCTATGTTCAAGTTTGTGAAGTCTATGCACATCCTTCATTTGCCATTCATCTTTTTAACAAGAATGACATTTGCGATCTAGTCCGGATAAAGCACTTTTTGAATGAATCCTGCCTTGAGGAGCTTGTCGACCTTGTCCATAATAGCCTTCTACCTCTCTGGTGCAAAACTATGCTTTTTTTACTTCATTAGTTGACGCTTAAGGTCCACACTCAGACGATGCTCCATTACTTCTGCATTAATCCCAAATATATCTGCAGGCACTCAGGTAAAAATATCAACATTTTTTTGTAAGAAGATGATGAGCTACTTTCTGACTTCTCCTTTCAAATTCAAGCCGATCTTTATAGCGTGTTCCTTATTCCCATAATTCAAAAGGATATCCTTCACGTCGTCAATGGGTTCCCTCCTTTCTTCAGATAGGTCATCATGGGCATCAAGTCCATCCATTGGATAAGGATCTACTTGTCTTCCTTCCTATAGGGCAATATTGTAGCAATGCCGAGCTAGTGCCTGATCTCCTCTGACCTCTCCGACTCCATGCCTTGTTGAAAACTTTATTTTCAGGTAGTAAGTTGAAACCACAGCCCAGAGTACATTCAAATCAGATCGACCAAGGATTTCATTATAGGTAGAAAGGGCCTTGACTACTAAAAAATCGATGTAAGCTCTAGATTGCCTTGGGTACCAACTTGCTACCACTAGTGATGTTATCATTCCTACCACTGGTATTGCATCACCTGTGAATGCTACTAATAGAGAATTCATTGAACCCATCCTACTATTAGATATAGATATTTTAGAAAAAGCATCATAAAATAAGACATCAACAGAGCTTTCATTATCAATTAAAATATGGTGTACATCATAATCAGTAATATTTAAAGTAACTACAACTGCATCATTATAAGAAAGCTGAACTCCCTGAGCATCTTCTTCAGTGAAAGTGTTGGGTTCTTCAGTCCACTGCTTTGCTGGCTCTACTGACTCACTGGCCTCCTCTTGTCGATGTCCCCTAGCAATAGTGTCGATGATTCCAAGCGAAGGTCGATCTTCTTGTGGTTCATTCCTCCGAGATGGTTCAAGCCACGGTGGGACTCTTAGACGATCCTCTCTTCTTTCAGTCGATGCTTGATAAACCAATCCAGCCAACCTCTTCTGATCAGTACTTCAATTTTATTCTGAAGTTGGATACATTCTTCAATATCGTGATCATGACCACGATGATAGAGGTAGTACTTATTGGGGTTGCGCTTGGCCGTGTGAGTTTGCATCCTCTCCGACCCTGACAGCTGCTCCCTTATCTCCATCAGCATGGATCTTTGAGGCATTTAAGGGAGCATAGTTATTAAATCTTTTGGGAGGGGAGTTTTGTCGGGTCCTTCAATCTAAACTTTCCTACCAACAAGCTCGAGAAGGAGTTCAAGCTCATCTACGCTCAGGAAGAGTTCGAGAGTGCAGTCGAGCTTCACTTAACTTTTCTTTAGGTGCGAGCCTACTGGATTCATCCGTTCATCACTCTCTTGCGGCTTCATCATCCTTCAATTTGAACGCCTTCTCATCTCGGACATAATCTTCAGTCCATGCCAGCATATCAGCAAAATTCCTAGGATACTTTTTTTTTAGGGAGGATAAAAGATCATTCTTTTGAAGACTGCCTTTTAACGCAGTCATGACTATAGATTGGTTCAAGTTCCAGACCTCCAACGCAATAGTATTGAAGCGACTAACATAAGCTTGTATGGATTTCTCTTTCTTCTACTTTAAGTTAATGAGGGAGTCTGAGCCTCACCTTGGACGTCGGCTGCTTATGAAATGAGCTACAAACTGATAGCTCATTTGATCAAAAGAGAAGATCGTACCTAACTTAAAGCTCGAGTACTAGTTTCTTGCTACTTTCTTTGGGGTAGATGGAAAAGCACGGTATAGAATGGCATCTAGTGCACCATGGAGCAGTATCATCATCCGAAAGGCCTCAAGGTGATCGACTGGATCTGAAGTTCCATCATAACTCTCAAATTGAGGAAGCTTTAAGTTTGTCGAGATGGGCTCATGCATGATTCTGACAAAAAAAAGGGGATCCATGCAGATGTCATCATGGTAGATCAGGGTGGCAAAGCGGAGCTCCTTAATCCGCCAATTCATGTTCTAAAGCTTCTAATCAAGAGTGTCATCTAGACTGTGGATCTCAGAGGATGGCCGACTGTAGATAGAAAAAGTATTCTCTAAAGAAGAATCATGATCGGAGCAGGAGCTTCCTGCTCTCTGCTTTTTCTTTCCGAGGTAACGGGCCTACTGACCCAGGTTACCTTTCTCTATGCTAGTTCTTGAAGTTCCGATGGGGGGCTTTCCAGCTAGGCTACTATTGGAGGTTGTTGCATAGCCTATACCATTTCGGTGAGGCCTCAAACCTACCACATCAGTAGGTTGAATTACTCTGAATCTACCCTAGCCACTGGTGGAGGAGATTGAGGTGCCAATGATGGAGCTAGAATGGGTAGATTTGGCTCAGATTTGATGGTAGAAGCAGTAGACCACCGGATGGTTGTCCTCTTTGGAGACATTTTTGGAGTAAGAAGAGATTAAATGGAAGTGGATTCAAAAGATTAGGAGAGAAAAAAGATAGATAGGATCAACTGGGCACTCCTTTTAGAACAAGAGCTCAGAGTCTCTTCCTTTAGTACCAATCCTGTTGGTACAGAAATCTGTGAGGATGTTGGAGGTAGCTAGAGTTGGTAAGGCAAGGTCGCTGACGGGACTTACAAAATATAATCCAAGTTGGAGGTGGGTGGCTCCGACAGGATCCTCCGACACTCAAGTCAGTTTTCTAGTTAATTGAAATAGAGTGCTCAGAAAATAGAGAAGTAGAGTAACAAAGAGAGAAGGGAGCCTATAAAAAAATATATTTAGAGGGTCTCTTTTATGGATGAAGCATGTAACAAACTGATGGTGATAGCCATAACCATCTGGTAGTAGGTTGCTCAGACCACGTGGAGTTTATTACGGAGGATGAATTATCATTTATCACGACTTGCAGGTGGTAAAGATCCATTTGTTAGAGTTTGGATGTAGGTTGGAGACTTTAGTATATGCAGTGGACTTATAACCAGCCAAGGTCTATTGGGGCAATACCTAGTGGCTTTAAAGAGTTCAGAAGCCTTAGGAGGATCGCATGCAGGTAGATGCCTCCTAGATTGAGATTTGAAGCACCATGATAAATCCTTCGTGGAACAGTCATCATGAATCAGTGGCTTCATGAGGTCCTTTCAAATGGCTCTAATTGATAGGCATAACATGGACTAAGTAGGTCCATGGTTGACTGAAAGAAGCTCATCCTAAAAGGTATTTGCATGAAAGGAAGCATGATGATAAGGAGTGCATCTGAAGGAAGTTTGACTGGGAGAAGCGTGACTGGAAGGAGCGTTGCTGGGAGAAGTGCGACTGGGAGAAGTTCGTCCAGCGTCGCTGGGGGAAGCGCAGTTGGAAGGATTGTTGCTGGAAGGAGCGCAACTAGAAGGAGTTCATCTAGAAGGAGGCTGTTGGGAGGAGCATGGTTGGAAGGAATTCGACTGAAAGGAGCACTGCTAGGAGGAGCACAGCTGGAAGAAGTTCGTCCAGAAGAAGTTTGACTGCAAAGAGTGCGTTAACCACAATATAGGACTTCAGCTGTCTTTGGAACTTATCACCAATCAAGGTCGGATGGGTTGAACTTTAGTCCTGTCATTCATTCTGAGTTAAGTAGCAAGGTTAGTTAAATAATAGTTCTCTTTTATTAATCAAGATCTTCTGGCTAAGCTTCAATGTGCTTTCGACAAGTTTCGTGATATGGACTTGTTGTTGAGAGGGTCAATGAATTCTTTCAAAATGAAGGTTGGCGGTCAAGGACTTCGACGGAAATTATTTTACCCCCAACAACCTTCTTAAGCCACTTGCCTTAGACATCGAGCAATTTAACCAATCCAAACCCGATCCAATTCTAGAATTTTCTTGTTCTATTGAGCTCGAATATCCTAGGGCCATCATCTGATTGATTTTAAATTAAGGTCTTGGTTATGCAGATACAAGAAAGTGATTTATGGTTTAAGGAAGGGTGACCAAATTTTCATCTTATCTTATTTAATGGATTGTACCCTTAAACTATATTATGGATATACAATGCAAACAAAGCAAGGTGTTCAAATATGTTAAATTCTTTTAAGATTTAATTAAGGCAAAAATTCAAATAAACTTTTAGAGTAATAAATTATTCTAAGTTATAAAAAGTAGTAAATCACTAGGCTATAAAAAGTAGTGAGTTAATTATGTAAAATAAGATAATTATTTAACTATACAATTTATGATAATCTAGCTAGAAAGTAATTAATAAATAATATATGAAAGATAATATAAAGCAAAAATTTTAAAAAGTGTAAATAAAAGATAGATAAGCAATTAAATTAGATTGACTGATAATAAAAAGTAATTTACTAATTAGCAGAATATGGTATGAAAAGCAAAAGTAGAAAAGAAGTAAATAATAAACTAAAAATAAAAAGCAGTAAAGTAAATAAATTAATAAAGCATATAAGATAACTATACAATAAAATAAAATAGTAAAATAAATAAGATAATAAAGTATATAAAGTAGTAAATAAGAAATAACTTTTTTTTGATTTTTTTGTTGAAGCAACCATAATACAGTCCCCGATAATGATACCAAAAATTTGATATTCATTGTTATAGCACCAAATATAATATTAAACTTGATCCTACTATTGGTTAGAATAGCAACGAGTCGGGTATCAATTTTCTCAAAGATCATAGGCTAAGTTTCGTTCAATTTTAATTAATAAAATAAAATTTTGATTTAATTTTCAAAGCAAAAAATTTAAAGAAGTAAATTAAAGAGATTAGCTTTCGGCATCTTCAAAACTCCTTGGATAAAAAAATAGGAGAAAAAGAAAAGAAAAGGAAAGAAGAAAGATAGAAAAAGAAAAGAGGAGAGGAGGGAAGAAAGGGAGAAAGAATAGGCTAAAGGACTTTAAAGAGGGGCTAATCCCCCAAGGGGAGGTCTGCTCTAGCTTCTTGCATGAAGGAGATTTAAATAGAGTGAAATATGGAGGTTTAAGAGTTCTTCTCGAACACTAAATAGAGTCTGGATTAAATTCCTCTTGATGTTAAAATTCTGGCCATTGGATGATCAATCAAAGGCTCAAAAACCATCAAAATCCACTGCCTGGCTTCAAATCATCATTTAGATCATTTTTGGATGGTTAGATCATCTGATTAGGTTGTTTTCCACTATTGGATGGCACATGGAATGCCAAGGAAATCTTGGATCAAATCAGAAACTCACCTAGCCATTAGATCTTGGCTGGCAGTGATGTCGACCGTCTGTCAGTGTATGATGAAGTAGGCTATCACTGAAGATCATAAAATAGAGGAACCTCGGCCATCTAATGCCATGCATGGAGCGCTGTTGTCTATCAGATAGCACAAAAGTTGTGGACCATGTATAGGCCAAGTCCACAACTATAGTCCTCCACCCATATACTTCGTGATGAAAATTTCATCATGGTGACATTAGCAGCCGTTGGGCCTGGTTGATTCTGCGTGCGATCTGTAGTCAGGCCTGGTTGGTTTGAGCCAATTTGGACTGAACTAGCTAGTCTTTTTTTTAATTTATTTATTTCTTCTGGCCTTTGTTTCAACTCCATTTTAATTCTAATTTGCGTCAAATTTGATTCATTTTAACCCATAAATTGAGCTCTTTTCATTGGTGAGCTTCTTTCCAACAAAACATAAATAAAAACATTAATTCTTTTAAATAAATATTAATTATTATATATTTTAATCCTCTTTATTTATAACTTTATAATAGTTATCAATGATCTACGTATCATAAAAAGAATAAATTAAAAAAATTAAAATATATAAAATGATAATTGATGCTTACCAATTTACTGTCGATGGGGCAGCGGGGTTGGGCCAATAGGGTAGGGGCTGCAGGGTTGGGGTCGTGGGGTGGGGGTGGCGGGTAGAGCCCATGGAGTCAGGCCGATAGGGTTGGAGCCGTGGGTTGGGTGGTGGGGTAGGGGTTGCAGGTTGGGGCAGTGGGCTGGGGTGGTAGCTTGGGGACGTAATCACGAAAAATGAGGGCACGAGGAAGGGGCCGCAGGAAGGCGCATAGGTTGGTGCTGTTAGGGTCAAACTGGGGGTAGGTGGGAGGCAACTGGGGAGGTGGAGGTAGCTCAAGCCTCACGACCAGAGGCTCGGGAGGCGGCAGGTGGTCGAGGGCTCTAGGAGGTGGTCGGAGGCTCAGAGCTCGAGGAGTGGTCAGTGGGTTGGGGAAGCCAGATCTGACAGCGGGGGAAGAGGGGGACTGGACTGGTAGTCGGGTAAGATGGGCCAGGGGGTAGCTTGGGAGAGGCACCCGATGGCTTGGCGAAGCCAGATTTCGATGATAAGAGAAAGAGGGGGATCAAACCGATAGCCGAGAGGAGGCGGGCTGGGGCAGTTGGGGTCTCACGATCGAGGGGTTGGGGAGGATGGAGCCGACCGAGGGCTCGCCATTGGGTGCTTGGGGAGGCAGTTGAGGGAAGGCGGGCAGGGGGCTCAGCACTTGGGGTGGCAGGTGGTAGCTTAGGGAAGTCGGATCTGATGATGGGGAAAGAGGGGTATCGGACTAGTAGCCGGGAGAGGCAGGTCGGGGGCAATCGGGGGAGGTGGCCGATGGCTCGGGGACGTGGGTGGCGGCTGGGGGTTTCAGGGAGGTCGGAGCTTGGGGAGGTGGAAGGTGGTCGGGGGCTTGCGACTGGAGACTTGGGGAGTGGTTGGGTGGGATGCCAGATTTGGCAGCATGGTAGGAAAAAATGGGGACCAAAGGTGGGGGATATAGGGGGATGGCGGGGGAACTAAAGGGCATGTGGTGGGAGATAAAAATATAGGATATGAGGGAAAATGAGGGTGCGGGGGGTAGGAAAAATGAGGGTGTCGGGGGTGGGGAAAAATGAGAGCACGTGGTGGAAAAGTACGAGGATAGGAAGGTTATTGCGATGACAAAATAGCATTACTAATAATTATATTTTACAATAAATTTACTAGCGATGGTAAAATACCATCGCTAATAATTTTACTCCATCACTAATAATTATATTTTAAAATATATTTATTAATGATGATAAAATACTATCATTAATATTTTTTTTCTATCACTACTAATTGAAAAATATATTAAAAAAATTATTAGCAATGGTAAAATATCATCATTAATAATTTTTTTCATTGCTAATAATTATAAAAATATATTTTAAAAATAAAATTATTTTTTAATTTATTAACGATGTTGTTTTGCCATCTCTAATGAGTATCCTATCATTGCTAATAATAAAAAAACTAAATTAAAAAAATAAAATTATTTTTTATTAATGACTTAATTGTCATTGCTAAAATCTCAAAATTTCATCACTAATAAAGTTTTTTTAGATAGAATAATTATTGATCAGTAAAATGAGACTCAGAAAATGCAATATCTATTCTAATAAGGAACGTTAATTAAAAATTAGCTATCCAAAATCTTTATCATAGTTAGGGCTGGAACTGGGCTAGGCTGGGTTGGGCTCTACCCATACTTAAGCTTGGCCCAAAAATATTACCACTGGTTAAAAATAGTACTTAAATCAAAGACCAACAAAGTAAATAAGGAAAAGAGGAAAAGAAGATGGCTCAGATCTGCCATTGAAAAATGAGGCATTGCAAGTTTCTCTATACCTTTAAACATTTGGTGGCTACAAGCAATTGCTTATGATATAACAGACAGCCCAAGCTTGCCCTGCAACTATAAGAACATAAGTGCATCACCTCCATCTTTTTCTAGACTCTTTACGCACATCAGGCAGTCATCATAGCCTCTTAATTATGAATAGAGCACTGCTGATTTTGGATTGGATGCGGGCCAGCAAATCAGGCCCACTCTCAGGCCGAGCTTGGGCTGGGCCAAAGATATTTGGATGGGGGTAGCCAGGGGCTCGAGGAGGCGGGAGGCGACTGGGGGCTTGTGCGGGGATGCAGCCTAGGGCTTGAGTAAATGGGATCTGGCAATCGAGGGCTCAGGGAAGTAAGATCCAGTGATGGGGAAAGAGGAGAAAAGAGGGGGATGGCGGCAGGATGAGCAAAAATGGAAGAAATTGGATAAGTATTAGCGATGATAAAATTACCATCACTATAACCATCGCTAATAAAATATTTCATCACTAATAAAGTTACCATCAACTTTTTTTAAAAAATTACTAGTTATTAGCAACGACTGAACCTCTATCACTAAAGCCATCACTAATAACCAATTTAGCCATCACTAATAATTAATGACTTTTAGCGATGGAAAAAATTTTAGTCGTAATTAGCTGTTAGTAAAGATCACTATTAGTGATAGCTTTTCTGCCATTGTTAATACTTGATTCTCTTGTAGTGGTAGACTATCTCCCAAATGTTTATCTAGCAATTTCAGTCATATTGGTAGAAACTATGATTCTCTAAACTAGTCTCCGACCATTTCTAAAAGCCTTGACAATTTGACTTTCATGATCAATCATTTTCAATAGACCTTCTACAATTCCTGATCTATACCTGAGGGATCATCATTCAAATTTGATGCTTTCATTCTTTTGCTAACTTCACTTTTAGTACCATATATGTATAGTTGAGCAAATTTAGGCTTTTCTCCATCAACCAGAAGTAGTAAAACCATCCGATGATAATGCTAACCATTGATCTGAAATACATGCAGTCCCAATTTCTTATTGATTTCATTGTCAATCTTTGCACCAATTGAGGTAAATGTAAAGATAGAGTTATTTGCTCTTATATTTTTCCAAAATTTTGAAGTACTTTTTCCTCTTATAATTCAATAAAGCATTCAAAAAATTTGGGGTCTATTCTAATAATGAAAAATCAACTCTTCCCTTATGTTAGCATAAACTAAATATAGGTTTGGCTATTTCACGTGATTTGTGCATGTGTTCTTTATACCAGAATAAAGCTATGCAAAATTGACACAGGTGCTTAGGTAATCCTAAATTCAGAGATTCATTAAATTTTTCTACATAAAAAAAGTCAAAAAAATAAGGCATGGTAAAAAAAAAATGGAGGACTTACTTTGATTTTTAGAGCATGATGAACCTTCTTCTGATGGATGAATAAATAATTGTTTCAAAGGAATTGCAATAGATTGTTCATCTTCTTGGATTATTTTTTTAAGCAATAAGAAACTTCAATATAATTGAATATCATCAATATAAAAAAAATATTTTTTTATATCCAAATATTAAAAATATACATTTGTTTATCATCAACTCAACATCTTTTTCAATCATCTCAAAAGAAACATTATCTATAACTTCTCTTTCATGAGTAGTATTATGAATAGAACTCTAAAAATTATCAAATTCATCAACAATATTATTTGTATTTGCCAAAATAACAACTTATTTGGTGGGATCTAGGTTTGAACACTTTTTCACGTATACAACTATTGAAGTATCTTTCACTACCAGTTGCAGAATGCACATTTGCATGTAAAACTTCATGCTTCTTGGTATTATTATTGAAATAACTATTAATCTTCATTGATCTTTTATCCTTATGTTTGGCAATTATATATATATATATATCCTTCTTTTCCTATCCTGCCTACATGTCTCTACCTGATCCATTTTATCTAGTGTAAAAAAAAATATGTAAGAAACAAACAACTTTGTTGTTATTTTTGTTTTAAACATGGGAATATTGATTTAAAAAAAACAATCAACATAAATTTCAGCCATTAAAAAAATCAATAACATAAGAAATTAGTGAGGGAGAAGCCCAACACAATAAACATAATCAATAAAAGTTACATTTTGCATAGTAAGATATCTTACTTCTTTTCCCGAAAAGAAAAAGCAATTGGATCATTTCATTGATCCTAAGAAGTCTAGAGCTACAAAATATAGCAAAAGGATCAGCTTTTTTTTAGTTACATAGATCAAGGTCCAAAATATAAAAAGGATGATCGAACCCCACTATGGACTGTTTTCACCTACAGATGATCCTGAGTCAAGATGAAACATTTTCCTATATCTTTTTATCTACCTCTGGAGTCCACCATAGTCATTTGCTAGTTTTTTCTATCTTTCAACTAATAAATGATAGTCCTATTATAGTTGGCTATGCTGGGCATCAAGATCATTATGTGAACATATAGAATCTCTCATATGAATATCAAAAATATTCTTTATCATCAAGTTCATCATGAACATATAGAATCTCTCATATGAATGTTTAAAATATTCTTTATCTTCATAATTAAAATCTTCAATTTCAAAATTGAGCATATTCTTCAGCTTCTTAATTCTAAATTTGGTAGCGAGTTCTTTAGATTTACTTTGCTCTCTAGTGGATCATCCACAAATCCTAGTCACCTCATATAAGCCGTCATCCCATGCTAGTATAATGTTCATAAACAATCTCACATATCCTTTATCTCACACCTTAATTCCCTAAATTGGTTTTGGAAGAGCGAGCCTAGGTGTGATTTCTTTCAACATGACTTTAGATGAAATCTTAACTGTATTCATCTTTGCAATTATATTCACCTATAGAGTCAGTCATTATTAGGGCAAAAAAATACTTCAGAAGAATATAATCAATGTAACTTACATCTCAAATAGTAAGATATTTTGCTTCTTCTCCTAAGAAGCAGCAACTATATGGTCATTTCATTGATTTTAGAAAGCTTAGATAGCTACAAAATATAGCAAAAGGATCAGCATTTTTTAGCTACATTGATCAAAGATCAAAATACAAAAAGATGATTGGATCCTACTATGGACTGTTTCCACCTACAAATGATCCTGAATTAGAATCAAATATTTTTCTATATCCTTCCACTTTTCTCTAGAGCTCACCATAGTCATTCACTTGTTTTTTGTATCTTTCAATTGATAAATGATGGTCCCATTATAGTTGCCTATTCTGCGCATCAAGATTATTATGAGCATCACAGAATCTCTCATATAAATATCTAAATATTTTTTATCTTCATAATTAAAATCTTTGATTTCAAAATTGAGCATTTTCTTCAATCTCCTAATTATAAATTTTTTGGTGAATTCTTCAAATTAACTTTGCTCTCTATCGGTTCACCCCTAGATCCTAGTTGCCTCACGAGTTGTCACCCTGTGCTAACACAATGTCCACAAATGATCTCACACATCTTTCATCCCATACCTCAATTTCATAAATTGAGTTTGGAAGAGCTAGCTTAGACATGATTTCTTCCAACATGACTTTAGATAAAATCTTAACTACATCCATCTCTACAATTATATCTGCCAATAGAGTTAGTCATCATTAGAAAAAGAAATATTTTACAAAAAAATATTAGGACAAACAATATGAAAAAGAAGCATAATGAATTTCAAAACATAATACAGATGGATTTTAAGAAATCATAAAAAAGGTGCATTGAATATTAAGTGAGAAATATAATTACAATTACAAAAATATAATGTTCCTAACATTCATGATATAAAATAATAATTATAATGTAATATAATCATCTATTATTATGTGTATATATATGCTTAAAATATTTATAGGGTTGGAGGGTGTACCCTTCAACAAATAGAGACTATTCATTTGTATGCCCTTCTACTAATAGAGACTATTCTTCTAGATCTGTGTACCCTTCTATTAATAGAGACTATTCTTCTGAATCTTTTTCAACTCTAAAAAAGATAGCGAGGCTATTGTTATATTTAGACAGTCGAAAATGACATAATGGGTGTTTATTGAAGTAAATCTTTTTTATGCTATTTTATATGAAAAGTTGCTGATTTCCAAATTGACAAAATGAAACAAGATTTTCGTATGAATATTCTTGGTACAGTAAAGAAAGAGGGGACCAAGGGCACTATTTTAAAAAGCCATACATGCGGTATCATGGCTTCTTGCATATTCAGCCTCTTTTAAAACTTTGGGTTGTGTTACATTAGGGTTCTATAAGCATTTACTTTATACTCCCAGGTTTTATAAAAATATTTATTGCTAGATTATTAAAATTTATTATAGCATAACAAGCAGACTTGATTGGTTAATTTAAACATAAAATATGTTAGCATTCCCTCCCACCTACATAAGAAGAAAAGGAGAAATGGGTCAAGTTGTTTTTTTATTTTTTTATTTTTTATGGTAATAAGGGCATTAAAGGTAGGAGCATGGGTCATGCTAATGGGTTGAAGTATTTTCTTATATGTATGTATACTTAAGAAAGTATCTCTATGTTAATGAGATCCTCATTTGATTTTGTTCTTCTATAACTATGGAACACCTTGGGTTGGATTAGGTTCGGATTCTATAACCATTTACTTTATACTCCCAAATTTTATTAAAAATATTTATTACTAAATTATTAATATTTGTTATGGCATAACATGTAGACTTGATTGCTTTTTCTCTTTTTTTTTTGGGTAATGAAGGTATTTAAGGTAGGAGCATGGATCATGCTAGTGGGTTAACGTGTTCCTTTATGTGTATGTATACTTAAGAAAATATCTCTATATAATAAGACCCTGATTTGATTTTGTTCTTCCATTACTATGGAGCACCTTGGAAACATCCTTAGCATAAAAAAAAAAAATTAAAAAAATAAATAAAAAAAAATCATAACTTGGCTTAAAAATTGGGTTTGTACTTGATGAGTTAATTGATAAGCATTAATTCAGAGAGAGAGATGTTAAGTTTGAACAAACCTTCTAGAAGCTTTGGTGGGAAATATTTTTCATTATTTTATCTATAGTAGATAATTGTTTACTTGAAAATCAGATATTAGATTTTGTATAGCACTTTCGGCCTTCACTTTCTACTGGCAATAGTAGCTTTATATTTTTTTCTTCATGCTCTTTCTAAATCTCAATCCTACAAATTACAAAATGTTATCTCTTATATGATTTCCTAGGCTAGCTTTTTTGAATTTGTACATGGTAAGTGCCTATGAATGACCATTGGAGGGGCTAGCTCTTGTTGTAGGGTTGTCTTTCTACTAATCTTTTGGATGTTGGATGTATAGAAGAGATTTGTGCACAGTAAAAATCACATGGTTAATAGTTTTGTTAGAATAGGCCAAATTCACTTATTTTCATAGTTTAAAATATACTTCCACCCACATATAAATAAATATATTCACATATAAATTATATGTGAATATGGAAAAAAATAAATATAGTTAGAATAATAATATATTATTGTTGATGCAGAAATTCATTTTGAGGTTGGGTTGGCTGGAGTTGTATGATAGCGGCAAGTCGACGGTGATGGGATGGAGGTGGCCATACCTATAAGAGAAGTTCTCGATTGGAGTTGGCTCCGACAGAGACCTTTCAATACTTAAATCAATTTTTTGTTCAACAGAAGGAAGAAGATGAGTGTTTGGAGAGAAGAGTCTGCATACCTTGGGATCCTTTTTTTTCTCTTTTATAGAAGGATCCGGAGTTTGTTAGGATGGATTATGGGTTGTTAGTCATGGGAGAGCAGGAAGTTTGTCAGAGATATTTTGTTTGTCTATTAGAATATTCTCAGAAATCATGTCAGATATTGTCTCCTTTTGGCATGTGGGGGGAACCATCTTCTAATTATGTGAGTTGACAACCTGAAGCCAAGAGTGGAGACTTTAGCCTTTTGATATCCTTCAATTAGGACTTCAGTCTTTTCAAGTTCGACCTAAAATAAGATCTCGGCCTCAGCCTTCAATGACCTTCAATTCAGCCTACATTATGACCCTAGCTTCCATCTCTTGATGACTTCGAGTTTGGCCTGAAATAGGACCTTAGCCTTAGCCTTCGATGACCTTCAATTCAACCTAAATTATGACCCTGGCTTTTATCTCTTGATGACTTCAAGTTTGGCCTAAAATAGGACCTCGACCTCAGCCTTTGATGATCTTTAATTCAACCAAATTATGCCCTTGGCTTCCATCTTTTGATGACTTCAAGTTCGGCCAGAAATAGGATCTCAGCCTCAGCCTTTGATGATCTTTAATTCAGCCTAAATTATACTCCTGACTTTTATCTCTTGATGACTTTAAGTTCGGCCTGAAATAGAACCTTAACCTCAGCCTTCGATGACCTTCAATTCAGCCTAAATTATGCCCCTGGCTTCCATCTCTTGATGACTTCAAGTTTGGCCTGAAATAGGATCTCGGCCTCAGCCTTCGATGATCTTCAATTGAGCCTAAATTCTCATATCTTTGGTTGGCATAAAAATTTTTCAACAACAGCCCTCCTACTTTCGAGTCCGAACCAGAAGGGAGTATAACAGATCAAACTTGTCGAAGACATGTTCTTTTTTATCATTTAGACTTAGAATCTTCAAGTTTCTTATTAAAATTATTCGAAGATCTTTAATTTTATCCTCAACTTTTTAAGCTTAGATTTCTGCTGACTTCTACCTTCTAAGATTGGATTTCTGCACATATTGACATTCTGAGCTTGGATTTCTACGGATCTCTGCTTTCTAAGATTAGATTTCTACATATGTTGATATTTTGAGCTCGGATTTTTATAGATCTTTGGTTTCTAAGATCAGATTTCTACACATATTGATATTCTAAGCTCGAATTTCTACAGACCTTGATATTTAGCTATAGATTTAACAATCGAGGCCTTCATATTTTTCGTAAGGATCTTTGTCCACATCAGGATGAGGTTCTCCTCTTGTTCCTAATGTGGTTGGCTTTCATCCTTGTTAGGATAAGGTCCTCCTCCTATTCTTAATAAGATTGCTGGAGCACAAAAGGATCATTGAGAGGACCTCTCTCCATTACTTCTTGTTTAAGAATTGAAGGTCTTCATTTTTCTCGTAAGGATCTTTATCTACGTTAGGACGAAGTCCTTCTCCTATTCCTGATATGGTTGGCTTTTATCTTTGTCAGGATGAGGTTCTCCTCCTATTCCTAATAAGATTGCTGAGGCATAAAAAAGCCATTGAGAGGACTTCTCTCCTTTGACCCATATCAGGATAAGATCCTTCTCCTATCCCTAACAAGATCATTGGGGCACAAAGGGCTGTTACAGGGACCTCTTTCCTCGTCCTGTCTTAAATAATCAAAGATCTTCATCCATATTAGGATGAGGTTCTCCTCATGTTCCTGACATGGTTAGCCTTTATCCTTATTAGGATGAGGTTTTTCTTCTATTTCTAATAAGATCATTAGGATATGAAAGGACCATTGAGAGAATCTCTCTTCTTTGATCCGTGTCAGGATGAGGTCCTCCTTCTATTCTTAGCACAGTTGACTTTTACCTTTGTTAGGATGAGGTTCTCCTTTTGTCCCTAACAAGATTATTAGGGCATAAAATGGCCATTATAAGGGCCTCTCCTCTCCTCCTGTCTTAAATAAATGGAGGTCTTCATCCATGTTAAGATAAGATTCTCCTCCTATTCTTGATACAGTTGGTCTTTACCCTTATTAGGATGAGGTTCTCCTTCTATTCCTAACAAGGTCATCGAGGCACAAAAGGACTATTGAGAGAATCTCTCTCCTTTGACCCATGTCAGGATGAGGTCCTCCTCCTATTTCTGACATGGTTGGCCTTTACCTTTATTAGGACGAGATCATCCTTCCATCCCTAACAAGGTTATTGGGATACAAAAGGATCATTGTAAGGACCTCTTTTCTCCTCCTGTCTTAAATAACTAGAGGTCTTCATCTGTATCAGGACGAGGTTCTTTTCCTATTCCTGACATGGTTGGCCTTTACTCTTATTAGGATGAGGTTCACCTCCTGTTCCTAAAGAAGTTGTCGGGGCATAGAATGGGCCATTTAAAGGGCCTCTCTCCTTTACCTCCTTTAATTGGCCTTCGTTGGTTGATGTTCTTATTAGGTTGGTTTCCTCGACCTTCTTTCTAGGATTGGACTTCTTCTAATCGAGTTAGCTTCTTCAGCATTGATTTTATTTTTTTTATTTTTATTTTTGACTTGAATTTAGGCTTGATAGCTTAGCCTCAATCATGATTTTGGTGTCCTATAGCCTTGTAAGAGGAAAAAAAAAGAAAAATAATAATGGATAGAAATTTGAAAGTCTTTTACCATGAGTTCTTTATTTAGGAGATCTTGGGTTCTGTTTGACCCCCTCTTGTTATTTGATTTGAGCTTTTATCTTGGATTACTCTAGTTTAGATCAAATTTTGTCTTCTTCTCCTTCTCCTCTTTCTTCTCCTTTCCTTTGTATTAATCTTGGCTTTAGTGGGTGAAATTCATAGAACCGCATGCCAAGGTTGTAACAGGGTGGCTTCGAGGTTGCTCCAAGTGAGCTCCGGCATCGTATGATGCGAGATGCATATAGGAGGACCTCGAAAAAGGTCGAACGAATACACATGAGGGGCTTCGATCATAGAGCACATGGATCTCAGTGCGTGGGGGAACCTCGGCCATATTGGGAGCACACAGGCCTTGTGAAGACTTCGGCACCACAAGCATGAGGACTTCAAGGGCCACTTGGTGGTGGGTTTATCCGCGCTAGAGATAAATAGACCTTGGCACCATTGCGATAGGTTTGTCTACACTTGGATGCATAGGGGAGAGGGTCAGCATCATTGAGAGGACTTCATCCATGCCTGGACATGCGAGGAAGAAGATCAGTAGGGGGAGGACACTAGGGCGTGGATGCAGATGGGAGAGAGGATCGGCCAGAAGGCTTCTGCTTTCCCCCTCTTCTTATTCTTTTCTTCTTTCTTTCTTTCTTTCTTTCTTTTATTTTGGAGGAGATTGGTGCTGCTTGAGATTGCGATGGAGGAACTCGACACTGCCTGGGAGAATTCTAGTGCTGCTGCGATGGGTTTAGCTACACATGCACACAAGGGAGGAGCTTCATCGGAGGGGAGCGCTCGGACGCATGGGAGAGAGGAGATCGGCCAGAGGGGCACTGCATCTAATGTGTAGGAGGAAGGAGATTGGCCATAGGGGGCACGCTTGGATGCGTAGGAAGGGGAGGAGATTAGAGGGATCGTCGTAGGTTTCGTCTAGGAGCGAGAAGATCGGAGGGGTCACTCGAGTTTTGCCTAGGAGCGAGAAGATCATAGTTGCTTGAGTTCTACCAAGGAGCAAAAAGTTTGGAGGAGCTCGAGTTCACCTTGGGAGTGAGAAGTTTGAAGGAGTCACTGCTAGGAGGAGATCGATCGGAGGTCGCACGAGCGTAGCAAGAAGTTCGAAGGAGCTCGAGTTCTGCCTAGGAGCAAGAAGTTCGAAGGAGTCACATTAGGAGGAGATCTACCAGAGGTTGCACGGGCGCAATGAGAAGTTTGGAGGAGCTCGAGTTCCGCCTGGGAGCAAGAAGTTTGAAGGATTGGCATTGCAAGTTGCACTTGGGAGTGAGAAGATCGGACGGAGGGGCATCATGGGTTGCATCTGAGAGCACAGGGGAGGATCTCAGTAGTGCAGGAGAGAGAAGGTGCGCCTGAGTCATCGCATGGGGGAGAAAGTCGGCCAGAGTTGCTTGGGCATGTGGGCTTTGAGGAGGCCAGCTGGATGTGTGATGGGCATGGGCATGGGAATGGTCGACCGAACGTGCAGTGGGATGCGCAGGGGCTGGGGAGAGGCCCGTGGATGCCGACCCCACCCTATTCCTTCTTCATCTATTTTTTTTATTTTTTTATTTTTTAATAGAGAACTCAAAAATATTTTATTATTATTATTATTATTATTTGCACCAAAACCATAAAAATCTTCATAACATGCATTTTGAAGTTTTATGATCAATCAAATCTCCTAAACCAGGTGAATGCTAATTCTTTGGGTTTATTCGATGATAAGAATACATATGACAGACCAAATTTTTGATGTAATTTAAGACGTTCCATGGTTCACTACCATTAAGCTTCTCAATCAATTGAAGTTGCTCCTGTACTCAGAAGTAGATCCTCTACTAGCAAATGAAGATACAATTCTCACAAACAATTATGCAATTAGTGATACAATCATTTTTCATACAAAGCATAATTTTAGTTTTTCTTTAAACTATGTGGATGGTGTTTGTGTTGATCTTTCCTAAAGGATGAGTGTGAGCTATGGTATTCACCATGACTTTATGGTGAATAATGAATAGAAGTGATATCTCGGTGCCAAATGAAGATGCAATAAGTATGATAGTATGTTCATGCTAAAATAACCATCAACACAAGAAAGCCTCCCTTCACTCTCTAATTTTTTATGATACCACTCCATTTTTTCCATCTCTCCTAGGACCTCAGTCTCTCCATTTCATTTTGGATTTCAGAGGTTGCTGTTATTTTGCCCAGGATATTAGAGTGCAAATGAAGATCCTCCTTCTAATATTTGATTCTATCTTGAACTCAAGAGAATGGATAAAAAATTAAGAAAATAATATGACTAAAAATTTGCATAATTATATTTCTTATCCAGATCTTAAGGCTTTTTGTTGGTCCAGATCATTCTTATCATGGTTTTCTTCCTTGCTTGGATCTTTTTCTCTGATTAAAAATTCTTCCTTATTTGAAGCCCCCCAGTTTAAGCCTGGGTGGGACCTGTTGAAGGTGGATGCTGAAGAATCTCATAGGCACTTGAGCAACTTGATGGAGCTCCTCTCGCTGGATGCTCATTCCTTTCCATAAACGGGCTCAAAAGGCCCTTCCTCTAGCACCATCTATTGATGCAAAAATCCATCTCAAGGTTGGGTTGGCTGGAGTTGTGTGATGACAGCAAGTCGACAACGACAGGATGGAGGCGGTCATACCTATAAGAGAAGTTCTCAATTGGAGTTTGCTCCGGTAGGAACCCTCCGATGCTCAAGTTAGTTTTTCGTTCAACAGAAGGAAGAAGATGAGCATTTGGAGAGAAGAGTCTGCGTACCTTGGGATTCCTTTTTTTTCTCTTTTATAGAAAGGTCCAGAGTTTGTTAGGATGGATTGTGAGTTGTTAGTCGTGGGAGAGTAGAAAGTTGTTAGAGATATTTTATTTACGTACTAGAATATTCTCAGAAATCATGTTAGGTATTGTCCTCTTTTGGCATGTCAGGGAAACCATCTCCTAATTATGTGAGTTGATAACCTGGAGCTAAGAGTGGAGACTTCAGCCTTTTGATAACCTTCAATTAGAATTTCAATCTTTTCAAGTTCGGCCTAAAATAGGACCTCGGCCTCAACCTTTGATGACCTTCAATTTAGCCTACATTATGACCTTGGCTTCCATCTCTTGATGACTTCAAGTTCAGCCTGAAATAGAACCTTGGCCTCAACCTTCGATGACCTTCAATTAATCCTAAATTGTGACCCTGGCTTCCATCTTTTGATGACTTCAAGTTTGGCTTAAAATAGGACCTCGATCTCAGCCTTTGATAACCTTCAATTCGGCCTAAACTGTGCCCCTAGCTTTCATCTCTTGATGACTTCAAGTTTGGCTTGAAATAAGACTTCGACCTCAGCCTTCGATGACCTTCAATTCAGCCTAAATTGTCCTCCTGGCTTCCATCTCTTGATGACTTCAAGTTTGGCCTGAAATAATATTATCGTCCACAATATCCCAGGCATCACCTAGCTCTGATACTAAATTATAGATCCATGATATCTCTCGAACGTCAATCATCCTTGACATCATAATCACCGATACCATGTTGCGGAAGTCTCTGATCTTTAGCACATACTTGAAGGAACCTATGATGTTCTCTATGGGCAGCAAACCATCGATCCTCCACCTGGATCTGTGATGGGGCGCCTCCCTCCTTAGGCTTGATGGAGACACCCCCTTCTCTAGGGCTTCTTCAAGAACCCTAAGGCGGAAACTCTAGAGAGAAGAGAAGAAGAGAGAATTGAGAGAGAAATGGTCTGTATTCCATAGCATAATGAAACCCTAATATAACCTATGTATTTATACATAGCCATTAGGCCCGACCAAAAAACTCTCAAACTAATCCAATATATGAAAGCACGAACCGAGCCCATGTACATCCATGTCTTCCATGCTCTCATCCTTTGCATCTAGACCCGATCCATACATGAGTTAGCCACCTTAAGACCTCTCAAACCAGTCCTTATGACCTCTAGGATCAACCCAAATCCTAGCCCAAAATAGATCCTTGCATAACTCTGCCTGTGCACTGAGCCAGCTCAGTCTCAGCACTGAACTGGCTAAGTTCCACTCAGTTGGCTCAGTCTGAAACTAAGCTAGCCCAGTTCTGTGCCCTACTAGCAGTCTCGAACGCGTAGCTCTCTATTTTGCCTGTGCACTGAGACTTAATCGAACTAATTTTGGACTGAGCTGGCTAATCTATAGAAAATCTTTTTTCTGCAGTCTTGATTCTCCGGCATTGGTTCCTTGCTTCACCTTGAATCCTAGGTCTCCGAAGTACTAATCAAGCCCCTAGAATCCTCGGAGCCAACACCCTAACTCCTTTCGTGGCCTCCTAAGGCTTGGGAGCACCATAAATCCTCATAATCTCCACCTTGGTGCCCCAAGCCTTGGCAAACCCCTCGAAAATGCACTCCTACACGATCCCTCTATCCCTGTGCATTCGACAGCCTCTTATGCAATCATCACCTCCACCAATCCTCTTCAACTGTTGTGCACCCTTGAGGCCTTTGGGATGACCGCCTTCACCACTGAAGACCTTGGCTTGCACCTCTGCACTACTCTTAAATTATAGGATTTTTTCTACTTAGCAGCTGCATCACTTTCTTTAAACTTTCTTGGAGAACCTACAGTATTTCTGCACCAACACATATTGTACCACCTAACATGATCTCCTCAGAGCTACGCCTATCCACCTGCACATATCACTCCACCTGAAACTGTGCATCACTGATGCTTTGAACTCATATCAAATTTTCTCTTCAATTATGAAGCAACCACTATGGAGCTTCACTTATATACGAAGTCCATCTGATGTTGTAGAAGTTGACTTTGTCATCGAGTCCCTTAAGGCCAACCACTCAACGCTGCACTATTGAGCCTACCACTGCACCTCAAACACCATCGTTGCCCTTTCGAACCCTCCGCACTCTATGGCCCTCTACAAAGTCATCTCGGATACCTTCGTAACCTACGGGCACCTCCAAAATTCAAGATCTCATCCAACTCTTTTGAATCCAGTGACTGAATCCTAGAAAATTCCACCCTAGTCCTTCTCTTCTGCCCCTACACCAGCCATCGCTTCAGTTGCACCTGAAGAACCATCCTCCACTTGAACCGTGACTCTTCCTGATGCTCCTATAGAAAAAACCTGATCCATAATACTTTTGACTGCTAGAGACCTCCTGGCGCTCCCTGAGACCCCATGGCTCTTTTTGAGATTTGCACCTGATCTTCCTAAGATACCACTGACACTCTCTACTGAGATACACTCCTCGACTGCTACACCACCGAGCCTCTCTCAGCTCCATGTGCCTCCAGGATAGTGCTCCTGCTGTACTCCAGTGCTCCCTGACTCATCTTTATGCCGCTCTACAACCATCCAGTCTTGACCTACTGGACCTCCATAGATCGTCCATCTCCATCATCCCTAAGGCTTCGCAAATCCATGCTCTGATCGAACTGCTAAAAACATCTCCGACTACTTTCCCACCTTCCTGACACCGACGAATATATAGTTGCTTTTTCAACCTTCCTTCGACCATTACCCCTTAGGAAATCACTCTTCAACAGCCCTACACTATCCATCTTCCTAAAGAATTCTGATGCTCTCTGCTGAGATACCTTCCTCGATTGCTGCATCGTCGAGCCTCTCTCAGTCCTACATCTTCAGGGAAGCGCTACTGCGGCACTCCAGCGCTTCCTGCCTATCACATAACCATCATACACTCCGATCTTTCCACCAAGATCGATCAGCAAATCATGCACCCAATCCTTCCACCCTCAAAAAATCTCTTTCTGTTAATCCTCTCAATCTCTACCTTCAACTTACTGCTCTCGGTTGGCCAAACCACAGCAACAATAAGGTAGATTTGAGACATATCATAAAATTTTTGTGCAGATTTTTGATTTCATCTTGTATGACTTCTTCTTTCCTTTTCTTCCATGCACCATCAGGCTCTGAAACCTGGCTCCTTCCATGTACCATCAGGCTCTAAAACCTGGCTCCTTCCATACACCATCAGGCTCTGAAACCTGGCTCCTTCCATGTACCATCAAGCTTTGAAACCTGACTATGATACCATATTGTCATCCACAACATCCCAGGCATCACCTAGCTCTAATACCAAATTGTAGACCCATGATATCGCTCGAATGTCAATTATCTTTGACATCACAAGCATCGATACCATGTTGCAGAAGCTCCTGATCTTTAGCATGGATCTGAAGAAATCAGTGACATTCTTTATGGGCAACAAACCACCGATCCTCCATCTAGATCTGTGATGGGGCGCTTTCCTCCTTGGGCTTAAGGGAGACACCCCCTTCTCTAGGGCTTTTTCAAGAACCCTAGGATGGCAACTCTAGAGAGAAGAGAAGAAGAGAGAATTGAGGAAGAAAAGGCTTGTATTCCACAGCATAATGAAATCCTAATACAACCTATGTATTTATATATAGCCATTAGGCCCGACCAAAAAACTCTCCAGCTAACCCAATACATGAAAGCACTCACCGAGCCTATGTACACTCATATCTCCCATGTTCTTATCCTCTGGATCTAGACCCGATTCATACATGAGTTAGTCTTCTTAAGACTTCTCAAACCAGGCCTTAAGATCCCTAGGATCAACCTAGACCCTAGCCCAAAATAGACCATCATGTAACTCTGCCTGCATACTAAGCCTGCTCAATCTCAGCACTGAGCTGGCTAAGTTCCATTGGATCGGCTTAGTTTCAGACTAAGCCAGTCTAGTTCTATGCCGTGCCAATAGTTCTGAACACGTAGCTCTCTATTTTGCCTATGCACTGAGACTTAGCCGACCTAGTTTTAGACTGAGCTGGCTAACCTACAGAAAATCTTCTTTTTGCAGTCTTGATTCTCTGACTTTTATTTCTTGCTTCATCTTAATTGGCTGAATCAAAAAGAGTTCTGATCCATCGAAAGAAGTTTCGATGATGCCAATGATGGAGATATGATATATTCCATTACCATACAGAATTAAACTTATGGGATTACATAAATAAGGATTTTGGCTTTGGATGTTTTCAATTGAACTCGTTCAGTCTAATTAATTTGGATTAGATCTAACTAGGTTCAAGAAAGTCATGCTAGCATATGATTAAACCTATTTTTCTCCTACATTAGACTTTCTATTGATTTTGACTGAGCCAAATTTGATTTGGCTTGTTTGGACATCTTGAATGGGTTTGTCCTGATCTCCTAACTAGATTAGGATGAGGGGGCGCCAAGTATGAGGCACCCCCCATATTTGACCAGGTCTTTGCGCCATGAGGAGAGGGGCGCACGCCCCCTAAAATTTTTCTAAGGGCATGCACTCTTCTGAGAGAGAGAATGAGAGGGGTGCATGCCTCCTTTCATTTGGCATGCACCCCTTTATAGATATGGATAAAGATGGGAGGAGTTTAAATTAAACTCAGTTTGAATGGGTTAAAGAGTTTGAATTAATTCAAACTAGGAGGAAGTTGTTTGAGGTGCCCACCACTTTTATCAGATAATGTGGCATGTGCTCCATATTTCGACAAAACATATAGAGAAAAAGAGAGGGGGCACTAGATCTCATGGGAGAGTCCTTTTGCTTTAAATTTTTGATTCGGTCAAAGACTTAAAGCCCTAAGACTCTAGGTTTTCTATTTCTATAAATAGGAAACCTGCTAAAGGTTTTTGAGCATCTCATTTTAGATTGGGAAAGCCATGCCTCTCTTCCTCCACACCTCCTCCCTCTCCTCTCCACTTCATCTCTCTCTCTCCTATGCCCAAGGAGTTGTGTTGATCCAAGTGCTTGAAGGTCGAGTGCTGCCTGTGCAAGAGAAGGAGATTCAATCATATGCTAATCGAAGTTCTACCGACAATCAAATCAAAGGTAGATCTAGAAGATCTAGATCTGACTTGTCGAAGCCAAATCAAGCCAGAGAAGATGCCCAGATCTGAGTTCGAGTGGATACCTATAAAGACCGGACGCATGCCCAGCTCGAAGGTGAACCTCGATCAAGACTAGATTATTAAATCATCAAGATCATCTATCCGTGCAAGGTGATGTAATCACCATCCATATTTATATGCTTGGTCGCTAATTTTGTAATTAGATCTATGAACCCTAGGCAAGATCGAATCTGAAGTTTTTAAATTCCACTACATCTAATCTGATCCGATCCAGCAAAGCAGAAAAGTTTCTTCAACTGGTATTATAGCTAGGTTGTTGGTTCATAGATCTAGATTACACAAATCTAGATTATAAATTTTTATGAGATCAAAACATAGTATGAGTTTAAAAATGCATGAGATGTATGTGTACAAAGCATGATTAGATTAGATCTATTTTCATTTATATGATATATGCATGTTACAGATCTAGATCTAGATCTTAGTAGCCTAGTACTCAGAATGAGGATATCACCATGGCCATCCAGTCCAAAGAGTAACAAGTGCTTTAAAGATCTTCGCTTTTCATTCGATGGGGTGCTCTTATGACGTGTAGGGGTGCCGCTTATGTTCGTCCTCATGAAGAAGAATAGCAAACATAAGAATTTACTTTCTGCTAAACCCTAGATCCAAAAAATTTAGGATCTATTTTTTCATGCTTTGATTCATGAACCTTATTATACTTAATTAAGAATTAAGTTATGAAAATAATTAGATCTAAAAATTATTAATTAAAAGATCTAAGATATTTTTTATAATACTTGGATTCAAGATTTGGATAGCTTGATTAGGTCTAGCATGAGTGGTTGATCAAACTGATTCAAGTGTTGGTTAGGATGGGATCAAGAGTGCTCTATGACCAGCCCAATAGTTGTAAGTTTGGTTAAGATCGATTAGTAGCCATATATTATTAATTACTTCAAGACCTAATCTGGCTCTGTGGTTTGAGCCTGGATTGTAGGCTAACCTGATCAATTTTGAATTGATAAATTGGTATCTAAGATAAGTCTAGCAAATAAGACTAGTGGTTATTAATTGGGAGTTACTCGCTTGCATAGCATCTTCGATGAGTTAATGGCATATCCCTCCCATCGATCTTATTTACCTGGCCAATTGGATCAATTTTGTTTTATGTTGGGTTTCCAACAATTCGAGCTAGCCCATACCACTAAGTTAGTCATAATGGTTATTACTAATTAAGGATGAGACCTAAATTAAAATCTTTCTGTAAAATATTAAGTCATGTGGTCTTCTATCATTGTAGTTGTGCGGGCCCTTTCCGAGGTTAATTATTCTCAACTGGATATAGTAGTTCAATTGCATCGAAAAGACGCAACCATACTATTAGGCATGAGATGTTATAGGATGAAGGAAGGGTTGGGCTCAATATTTTGGATATGGTAAGGATCTCAATCATGAATCTATTTCGTGCAAATGATAGCTCTGACTTAATTAAGGAGTAAAGCAATATTGAGGACATGGTGAGCTTCATGAATTAGAGATCAATATTGACTGTAATATATTTAGAGAAATATTAGATAAGAGTTGTCAACTCATCAGCTAACTCATCACTAATAACTATCAGGTAAAGTGATGAGCCAATCGATGGGACTGCAACACCTATTAATAATCTTTAATCATGAAGATTTTTGCATCTCTTCCAAAAAAATATAGGGATCCAAAAAAATAGTAGAAATTCAAATTTATTTAAAAATATTTTTTAAAAATAATTTGATTAAGTCATAATATAAAATCTAATTAGAAACTTTGATTCTCTACAAGAATTATATCTGCTTCCAACCTCTTAACCAGAATCTTAGAGACCAATAGGTTGACTGGACATAATTTCAATGATTGGCTCCAAAACTTGAAAATAGTTTTGAGTTTCAAGATACTGACCTATATCCTAGATCAGGACCTTTTTCCTCTTCCAGCTCATCCAACCATTGATCAAAGAGCGTCTAATGTAAGTGACAAGATGATGATAATAAAGTCAGGTGCTACATATTGGCATCGATATCAAATAAGTTACAGTGCCAAGATGAGGACATGAGGACTGCCAGGTAGATGCTGGCTTACCTACAAGAGTTGTATGGTGAGTAGAGCCTTACAGCTCGCTACGAAGTATCCAAACGACTCTTCAAGGCATAGATGCATGATGGGCAGTCGGTCCATGATCACTGCTTGTCAATCAGTAAGAATCTAGAGGAGCTTGAGAAGTTCGACATGTCCATGGATAAGGACTTGCAGATTGATCTAATTCTGCAGTTCTTAATTGATTCATATAGATAGTTTATTGTAAACTTTCATATGAACAAGATCCAATGCTCCTTGGTCGAGCTTATGAACATGCTAGTCACTACTGAGGGCACCTTGAAGAGTTCAAAAGGCTTTATACTTGCTGTGGAGCAGACTTCTTCCAAAAAAAAATCTTTTGAGAAGAAAAAGAAGTTCGCGAAGAAATAGAAGGTTAAGGGAAAGAAGAAAGAGAAGAAGGTAGAACCGAAGAAGAAGGTTGCTGAGAAGGAAAAGTATTTTCACTATAACTTAGATGGCCATTGGAAGTAGAGTTGTCCTACTTACCTGACAACTTTAAAGAACAAGAGGAAAGGAGAATCTTCTGAAGGTATGCTTGTCATAGAAATGAACCTAACGAATTCTTTTACATCTAGTTGGGTACTTGACTCTGGATCTGGTGCTCATTTATGCACTTCTTTGCAGGATCTTGAGGATACCAAGAGGCTGAGGGATAGCGATATGATCCTACATGTTGGAAATGGAGCAAAGATTGCTACTATGGCCATGAGAATGTACCCTCTGCGACTACCATCTGGGAGCATTTTAGTTCTTAAGGACTATTATTTTGTACCTATTATGAGCAAAAACCTAATTTTTATCTCCTACTTAATGTAGAAAGATTATGTAATTAGTTTTTCTAAGGACCACTGTAACATTTATTTTGAAAATAATAAAGTTGATAGTGGTTTCTTTGTTAACCGTCTCTTCCAATTATATGTAGATGTTTCTTTTAATTATGTCGAGCAAAGTATGAATGCCATAGAATATAAATGACCTAAGGATAGTATAAATGAAAAGTATATATGGCACCTAAGGCTAGATCTCATTGGAGAAAATAGGATTAACAGATTAAAGAAATTTGAACTATTGAGTCCATTGACTTTCGAGTCATATCCGATCTATGAGTCATGCCTTTAAGAAAAAATGACCAAACTACCCTTTATGAGAAATGGAGAAAGGACTATAGAGTTACTTGCTCTAGTGCATTCCGATGTCTGTGGCCCATTTGATGTACTGATCAGAAGAGATTTTCTCTACTTTATTATCTTTATCAATGATTTTTTTTGATATGGGTATGTGTAACTTATGCATCATAAGTCTGAGATCTTTAAAAAGTTCAAAGAATTTAGACATGAAATAGAAAAATAGACCAAAAAATCTCTTAACATTTTTTGATCAAATCGAGGAAGCAAATACCTTAGTAGAAAATTTTTGGACTATCTCAAGAAATATGGTATAGTCTCACAGTAAACTCCACCTGGAATACCTCAACTCAATGAGATTTTAGAATGAAAAAACTAGACTTTATTAGATATGGTTCGTTCCATGATAAGCTTCACAGATCTTTCCATTTTTCTTTGGGGATATAGTCTTTTAACATCAATTTATGTACTAAATAAGGTTCCTTCTAAAATCGTTTCTACCACATCATATAAGATGTAGCATGATAAAAAACTGAGTCTAAGTCATCTTAAGATTTAGGGTTATCTAGCCCATGTCAAAAGACAATAGAAGGACAAATTAGAATCTAGATCTCTTAGAGCTCGTTTTATCAGATATCCTAAGGAGTCTTTAGGATATTATTTCTATCTCACGGAAGACATAATATGATTATGAGTCGATATGCTATCTTTCTTAAAAAATAGTTTATTCAAGATGGAGGCATGAAAAGACAGATAAAGCTCAAAGAGAAAGTCTATAAAGAGCAACGAGCCTTAGAACCTAAGGAACCAGTTCAATCTAAGCCGATCCACACACTTTCTCCTCCACCTCATAAATCAAGTAGGATTTTTCATCCTTCTGAGAAATACTTGGTATTATTTTAGAGGATGTAGAGAAAACATTTCTCCCTGAAAATGAGATACATGGAGATGACCCCAAAATCTATGATAAGGCTTGGTTAAGCCTAATTTGGTTGGATTTGACCTGATCTAATTAGGTCCAAATAAATTGGTTTGGTTGAAACTAATTTAGACCAAGTCAAATAAAGTTTGAATTTCAAATGTGAACTCCCTGCGCCACCTTAACCTTTGACCCACGCCCCATCTGCATTGTACGTTCTCACACCCAAAAGGCTTGTGTGCCTGCTCTTCTTTCTCTCTTTGACCTGGTCTAAGGGTTGGACCGGTTCAAACGAGATTGAATTTTTAATTCAACTGAGGTTTGTTAGAAGTTGAAACCTCCTAACTCCCTAAATCTTATTCACTCCTTGCTCCATATGATTTCTCACGCACATTTTTGTGCATTTTTGAGTGAGGGCATATAGAAGGAGAGTCTTTCTGTGCATCAATCACCTTTAGATGGGCATTGGAGGTGGATAAGAATCAAAATTAAATTTTGAATTCAAGTTTAAAACCCCTTATCCCCTCTACGCATTTAACCCACTTAGAGTGCCCATTTAAAAGTGTTTTTAATGTGGGCATGCATGGATTTGCATGAGGCATCTGAGAGGGGGTGCAAGAGGTTTCTTAAAGAGACAATATCATAGGGGCGCATCCATTTTGGGTGTGAGAAAATTCAAAAGGAGGGAATCATGTGTCATTTTTCCTAATGCCTCATTTTCATATTTTTCTTTCTTTTAGCACCCATCTAAAAGTATTTTGAGATTGGGTGTATGATAGAGGGAGAGTCTTTCTTTTCATGAAAATTTATTTCATGAAAAAATTCATCCAAGAGTGGGCATGAGAGCATTTTTCGAGGGTCAGGGACTTTGATGTGAACAAAATCCTAGATTTGGGACTCAAGGATCAGGTGGAGAGATCGAGTGCTATAAGTATCAGATCGCCACCAGATTTTCTACACCATCCCATCAACCTCCATAGATTATTTTTTGGCCTTTTGGACAATTTGAAAGATCAGGAAAAAGGTTGTCAATCAAATCAACGAAGATCAGCCATCAAATGCCTCAGAGAGCTAGCACTCTAGTAGAGCTGATCGGGATCAAGAGCTCCATGTGGACTCATCGTAGAGACCAGACGAGTGTATGGCTACAGCACGACATTGTGTACTTCCTCTTATGGATTTAGATCATGGAGAATATCTACCCACGCACAGATATTGTGTTCTGAACACAAGTCGATCGGTAAATGCAATTTGCAAATCGATTACATTTAAATTTTCAATAACATATTAGCATGTCTAGATCCTAGTGTAGGATTATTGATTACATCAATGCATGCCTTAATTAATATTAGATTAATTTTTCTAGTTCAGCTATCATTTTATTTTGAAAAAGTTTTCTAAAAGCATACCCTAAATCCTGCACTATTTTCAATAATGGTATCAGAGCAAGGGGTTACTTGACATGCATTTATGTTAATTAAAAAATTAAATGCTAGAATATATGATATATTTATATGTTAATTAAAATTATTTTAATTAATAAAAAATAAAATAAAATAAAATAAATTTGAATATGTTAGATTAGATCTAATATATGATTCATGCTTTAATTTTATTATGGTTTATTTTTTATTATGAAAATAATAATAGGTTACTGTTTATGAAATGAGCTAATCCATTTCTGAAATGAGTCAACTCATTTGGTGAACAAAAAATAAAAATCTTTCAAAATTTAAAAATTATTTTCAAAATGCTGAACCCTATCCCATCAGCCCAAAACTTAATTAAAAATTAAGTATTATCCTATAGAATCTAGAATTCTGAATTAAAGATTCTAAGATATTTGCATAAGCTATGGGTTAATGGGTTAAATGAATTAGGTCCATTAATTGGGTTAGACCTAAGGTTAGTTAAAGAATGAATTAATTTAGAGTAATTGATCAAATCTAACCAAATGTTAAATTAAATTAGGTTAAGGACACTCTAGATTCAACTTCAGTAGTTGTAGTTGGACAAGTCCATGTCTTTAATAAAGATCAAGATGGACTTGATTCATGGCTACGTGGTTAAGTCTAAAATTACTAGGTTGATTAGATTAAACCTAATTAATTGGTTGGTGTCTAAGATAAGTTTGATAGTTAAGATTAGTTATTTTTAATTGAAAGCTACTCGCATTTATTCGATCTTTGATAAGTTAATTGTATATCTCTTTCACTAACTCCACTTACCTAGTCGATATGGTCGATTAGGATTTGATTAGATCACTCGGTAATTCAAGTTCATCTATGTTACTACAAATCATTTAACTGATTTCAATTAGTAAGATTGAATTAGGTGTCCATGGACCTAAATTGATCCTAATCCTAACCTATTGACTTGATGAAGTTAGTGGAAAGATTTGATTTGGTGAAGTCAGTGAAAAAAAATTGGTCCATATCATTTTTATCCTTAAATCATATGTAACCTAAATTCTTTAAATTATTAGGTTCTTAAAATGACTAAGTTATAGGGATAACCGAGTCATAGCCTTCCATTAAGGTGAATAGTAATGAGTCTAATTTTTTAGGTGAATATTGGAGGTGCCTTATATCTGATGTTCATCTGGATATTGAAATTATTATCCATCATATGATGATTAGGTTGCACTCTCTTAATGATGGTCAGGTTAGCCAGAGCTTTTCTCAGGTCTGGTCATCATTGGTTTAATGCACCAAACTCAATTATATTAATGGTTGGACCTAACCAGATCTTTTCAGTAGAGATCTTAGCCTACTAAATTGACTTCTGGGATAAAATCTAATTACTAAAAATTATTTAAAAAATAATTAATTATGAACTTATCTGTAGATGCACATAGGTTAGCCAGAGCTTTTCTCGGGCCCGTTTGTAGTCTATGTGGATTCTAGTACCTACTAAGAAGTTAGTGTAATTCTTCGAATTGGAGGTAGAGTTTATCAATTCATTAAAATAGTAAAAAAATATTTAGACTAAAGTTCAAGTCTTTAGGATTAAATAATTTGAGTACTAATATGGTTTTATATTTTTCTTTCAGATAAATAGAATGACTAGTATAAGTCTGCTCAATTCACTATTGGATAGTGACAAGCATTTAGGATCTGAATACGAGAGGTCTAGTATCAATCCTAATCTGGTAGATTCAAAGAGGAATAATTCTTTTCATCCGAATAGGCTGAATAGGAGAAATCAGCAAGTGGTTGCTGGTCAAGGCTGTTATATGATAATACCTTATAATTTCTTCATTTGTGATATATCTACCTAGATATTAGATATCGAGAGTCCAATTTACAAATACAATTCGTTGCATGGACTTTAAATTGGTAGAAAGTTTGAGAATGGCGATAGATTTCTTAATATTGAAGATGAAAGTAAAGTTTCAATCCTAGCATTAGAAACTCTTGAGCTTATTTTCAAAAATAATAATATCATTTTAAGTGATTGTCACTATTATCCATCTTTTATGATAAACATAATATCTGTTGGGCTTTTGGCCTAAGATGGTTATTATTTGTTAATAAAAAAAATTATTATGATACCATTATGAATAATATTACAGTAATGCAAGGATAATTAAGAAATAATATTTATATTTTATCATAGTCTATTAATATAATGTACACATCAAATAAATGTTTGAAAATAGATAATGTCATCGATGCCTATCTTTGGTACTATAGGCTCGATCATATAAATAAGAATAGGATTAACAGGTTAGTCAAAGAGCGTATCCTTGACATCAATAATTATGAATTTTTGAATACCCATGGGTCCTGCCTTTTTGGTAATATGATCAAATCACCTTTTATTGAAAAAGATGAATGAGTCATTGAGCTTCTAGATCTAGTACATACTAAGGTATGTGGACATATAAATATATGTGCTAGAGGTGGGTATTATTACTTCATTATATTTACTGACAATCTATCGAGGTATGGATACGTCTATCTTATGAAGAGTAAATCTGATTCATTTGAAATGTTCAAATGATATTGAAATAAGATAGAAAATAACTTGAAAAGAGTATTAAAACTCTTCGATCAGACTGAGGAGGTGAATACATTTTCAATGAATTTTTGATATATCTAGAAGAAAATAGAATTCTCTCATAATGGATCCCTCCTGAAACACCATAGCATAATGGTGTATCTAAGAGGAAGAATCAAACCTTGTTGGACATGGTTCGATCCATGATGGGGTTTGTGAGTCTGCCAATTTTATTCTTAGGGTATGCACTCGAGACTGCTTGCTTTATTTTGAATAATATTCTGAGCAAGTCTGTTGTAGACAGTGATTGCAGACTCCATCATGGAAGCAAAGTGCATCACTGCCTCAGAACTATGAAGGAGATATTCTGGTTCAAGAAGTTTATTGCGGAGCTAAGAGTGATGCCATCTGATGCTATCTCACTCTACTGTGATAATAATGGTACCATAGTCCTATCTAAAGAGCTGAGGTCTCACTAGAAATCCAAGCACATCAAGTGATGATTCCACCTAATACGTGATTACCTCAAGAAGAGATATGTCGAGATGAAGAAAGTTGACACCACGGACAATGCAGCTGACCCACTAACAAAGTTTTTAAGCTAACAAAAGACTGACCATCTTGAGTTGATGAGACTTAGATTTGTAGTCAATTAGCTTTAGATCAAGTAAGAGTTTATTAGATGTATACCCTAGAAGTCAAATTGACCGATACATAAAATACTTTTTCTGAACATAATTTATAATTTTTGACTTATAAAAAAATTTAGATTATTTTTTTAATTATGTTTGTATTATATTGTATCTATGATTCATCCATTGGATTAATGAGCATGATAATGTATATATTTAAGAGTTGAGAATTTAAAATATGTGTTATCATAATTAACTCATAAACTACTTCCAATTATAGGATCATCACGAGGATGATGATCGATCTAGAAGAATGGTGTACAATCGTTTTCTTAGAATAGATGTATCTTGAATCTATGGTATGGAGACATCGGAGCGAAAGTATAGATGCTTGTTAAGAATAAGAGTACTGAGCATGACCAACTTCGAGCAGTCATAAGAAAGTCTACCTTCTTATCAATGACTTACCTGATGTTGCAGTTGTGTGTCTAGTTCTTTGACCTGAGGTGCATCAACAGTTCACCTTGAGGATGTTATAATTTGACTATACCATAACTCGATCTCCTAGTCATATGGAACGCTGAGGTGTATGTTGGCTATAGTATGTTCATTGTAGAAATTGAATTACACCAAGATAGAATCTATCAATCTCGGTAGAGTAGTTCTATGGTAATCATGAGATTGAGTCCTAAAGCCTATGGCCATGGCACTGTGAAATAATAGAAAGAAATTTCTATTAGAATTTCATATCAAACTCAAATTGATTGATTCTATCATATAACAGATATGAGGTTTGACGAGTTAACCTTAACCTTAGTCCTGTCAGGACTCATGATAGAAGAACCAAATCACACGATAATTACACCGAGAGACTCTTATTTAGTTCTGATGGATTATCACCATATACTACTAGGTATTACTGATAGATTGTAGGATTAATTAAAATTATCTTGATGATCGATAATTCTAATTGGCTGAATTAGAAAGAGTTATGATCCATCGAAAGAAGTTTCGATGATGGAGATCATGACATATTCCATTACCATACAAAATTAAACTTATGGGATCACACAAATAAGGGTTTTGGCTCTGGATATTTTCAATTGGATTCATTCAATTCGATTGATTTGGATTAGATCCAAACAGATTCAAGAAAGTCATGCTAACACATGATTAAATCTAATTTTCTCCTGCATTAGATTTTCTATTGATTTGGACTAAGCCAAATTGGATTTGGCTCGTTTGGAGAACTTGAATGGGTTTATCCTGATCTCCTAACTGGATTAGGATGAGGGGGTGCCAAGTATGGGGCGCCCCCGATATTTGACCAGATCTTTGTGCCATGAGAAGAGGGATGCACACCCCCTAGAATTTTTCTAGGGGTGTATGCTCTTTTGAGAGAAAGAATAAGAGGGGTGCATGCCCCCTTTCATCTGGCGCCCCCCCCCCCCCCCCCCCCCCCCTTATGGATATGGATAAAGTGGAAGGAGTTTAAATTAAACTCAGTTTGAATGGGTCAAAGTGTTTGAATTAATTCAAATTAGGAGAAAGTTATTTGAGGCACCAACCACTTTTATCAAATAAGGTGGCACGCGCTCCTTATTGTTTTGTTCGACAAAACATATGGAGAAAAAAAGAGGGGCACCAGATCTCATAGGAGAGTCTTTTTGCTTTAAGTTTTTGATCCGATCAAAGACTTAAAGCCCTAGGACTCTAAATTTTCTATTTCTATAAATAGAAAACCTGCTAAAGGTTTTGAGCATCGCATTTTAGACAATGAAAGCCCTGCCTCTCTTCCTCCACACCTCCTCCCTATCCTCTCCACTTCATCTCTCTCTCTCTCTTCCATGCCCAAGGAGTTGGGTTGATTCAAGTGCTCGAAGGTTGGATGCTGCCTACGTAAGAGAAGAAGATCCGATCGTGTGCTGATTGAAACGCTACCATCAATCAGATTGAAGGTAGATCTAGAGATCCAGATCTGACTTACCAAAGCTAGATCAAGGTAAAGAAAATGCCTAGATCTGAGCCCGAGTGGATACCCATCAAGGTCGGGTGCATACGTGGCTTGAAGGTGAACTTTGATCAAGACTAGATCATCAAATCATGGAGATCGTCTATCCACGCAAGGTGATGTGATCATAACCCATATTTGTATGCTTAGTCACTAATTTTATAATTAGATCTATGATCCCTAGGCTGGATCGGATCTGAAGTTTTTAAATTCCGCAGCATCTGATCCGATTCGATCTGACAAAGTAAAAAAGTTCCTTCAATACCGACTTAGTTCTTAAACTATGTATGAATAGGCTTTATGCTCAGTCGATATTTTCAACTTTAATTCTTTGCTGGGTTAAGCCAGCATAGTTTTATCTAGAAGTAACTCAGTTTTATGACTAAGGTGTCGATCATCGCATAATCAATTCGGCAGAATTTTATTATTACAAAAATTTTCATTGAATAATTTTTTTACTTACTGATAATACATATGGAGATTCTCGGCATTCCAAGTCCTAGGAATCTCCGATCCATCAAGATTCATAAGCTTATAGGCTCCTGGTCGGTGTACGTACACTCATGACAAGGGCCTTTCCAATTTGGGGACAGCTTTTCTTGTTGAGTGGGCTTAGAAACTACAACTTTTCTCAGGACAAGGTCTCCTTATCGAAAGGTCTTCGATTTTACCCGAGAATTATAGTATTGGGCCATTCATTATCCGTACATCACCATCCTCAATTGTGCTTGTGCTCAAGTTTCTTCAAGCAAATCAAGATCCACCCATCGCCGCTCTGAGTTGCTCAAAAGTGCTAATGCTTCTCGGGCCGAGTCCCTAGTACCAAACTCGAGCTGTCTTTCAAAGAGTTGCCGAGAAGGCCTAGCACAGAAGGGCATAGGTTGCCCCTTAAATTAACATGAGTCTTATAGCTCTCTAGATGATCGAATGGATCCATCATACCATCATATAGATCCATTTGTGGCATCCGAAATCGAGCTAGGATTGGCTCATCCATAATCTGCCGAGTAAATGGAGGTTTGGTGTTGAATTCTATCTCTCCAGAGGGTCCCCTTTGGTCCATCTATAGCTTTTCAATTCGACGATCTAGCTCCTGGAGCTTTCGCTCGTAGTCATCCATGAGCTGAGAACCTTCTCGGAGAGAGCACCCAGGAGTAGAACCTTTGTTGGAGGAGGAGAAAAGAGAGCATTATTGTTTTCCCTTATTAGCCTTGAGGGCCCCTAAGAAATAGGTGGCAATCGGCATGTTAAGTGTTAAGGATAATGGGTTGAGTGGTATGGCCCATCCTGCCGATGAGGCTATCATCGAGATTGCGCTGCCACCAATTGCTAACTGTGTCGAGATGGGCAGCCGATGATTGGCGGCATCGATTCGAGGGAACGATTGAGGCTGGTGGCGGCTCCTTCGATTGTTGTTGAGGCTTAGCTTGTCAACCGCCTGCTGTAGACCCTGCATAGCCATAGTCAAGGACCGCACCTACTGCACAAGAGTGGTAAATTATTGTTGATCCACTAGAACGATCGGATATGGAGAATTGAGCTCCTCACTATTTTGGTTCTCCATCGGAATTTGATGATCATCTTGCTGTATAGGGGGAACCTACTGTACTGATGATGGTACTTCTTAAGGCATTTTTCACTTTGGGCATTGTGCTCTGAGAGAGAGATCAAGAGGGATCGAAGAAAAGCTTATAGAGCTTTATCCCACCCCCTACCTAGCATGCTAATCTATTGTCGCCAAACTCCTTGATCTATGGTAGTTAGCTCACCCATGGGATGCACCTGCAAAAATATCTTGTGCTGGAGAAGGTGGGGGATTCTCTGGTATAGACCATCTGATTGTCTAAGTCAGTGGAGGAATTTGAGAATAATAGAATGATTGTCCGAGCCAGAAAAATATTCTTACTAAATACCTCCGTTGCTTCTATTGTATAGAAGGTATATGACGATTATTTAGAAAGTGCACCATTATGGGGTAGTTACTCTCCGAATATGTATCACTGTAAACATCGTGATAACTGATTTAATAATAGAATTAATGTCGTGCATGTCATGGGTAGGCATAATGGACCATGTTTATCGTAAAAGTAAAGAACTAGCCGGCATGGAAGATTGGGCGTCGTTCTTTGGGCTAGTGGTCAGGATTCTTTGGGCAAGTCGGCCTGGAGCCGACTTCCCTTCTTTCTTGAGGCAAGTCGATTGGAGGCCAACTTGCTATTCTTTTTCTTTAGACCAAGTTGCCTAGAGGCCGACTTGATAGTTCCTCTCTGGGTCAAGTCGGCTAGAGGCCGACTTGGTTGACTTTTATAGGCTAAGTTGGCTGAAGGTCGACTTGTCTGGTTCTTTGAATACTAAGTTGGTCTCCAACCGACTTAGTGTTCTCCTTCTCCCAATGACCGAGTATGACTCTTGAGTTGATGAGAGGTTGAGTCATCGCATTATGCCGAATGTTGGGTTGTTGAATTGGATTGTCAAGCAGTACTACATCAGCTTCTAAGCTTCTATAATTTAGCTTCTAATCTATCACACCAGCTTCTGGATACATTCGAATGTTTATTGTTAGGCACAGATCTAACTTGAGATGCCTAAAGATGTATTGTTAATCATTCGATGCATAAATAATTGAAACATGCAATGCATATCATATCCGTGGTTTGTTTGTTTCTTTCCTTTCTCTTCTAGGGGAAAAATTAATGATGGGAGCATCGACGTTAATAATGTCAAGGAAATAATGGGAGTATTACTCATATCAAATACTTGGAGAAACACCTCTTAAGATTCGAACATGGAACCGCTTTCAAATAGAAGAGGATGCAGCCACCATAGTCCTTTCATAGCACATGCCATGCATGTCGTACATTTTAAGCATCTGATATACCGCTTATGTTGGACAATTATGAGGCATAAACATGTATAGCAACCCATCCCCTCTCATAGATCTTGCTTTGCTTTATCCACATGGTCATGCCACTCTATGGGGTTCACTCTAATGTATGAAAAATGCTAGGCCGTATCCAAACTAAGAACTCTTCCTACGTAAAATGAAAGAGGTTGCAATTCACCAAGACTATAAGATCAAAAAAATTATGTGGCTGCAATCATAACTTTGCATTGATCCCAAACCACACTCATTTTAAATTGAACCAAGACTGCACTTGTTTTGAAGTGATCGTTATAATATTCATGCCCAAATATTTACCAAAAAAGTTATTCTTGCCCAAATAGTTTCCCATGCCGAAGCTTAAGTGTTTGAATTAAAGTTGTCTAGCTGACGTGCAAAATTTGTGTATATTGATATTTGAAATGGATAGGTTAATAGTATTACAGAATACTCATTTAGTCATATTTTCAGTTTGATGATAAAGATATTTTGAAGAGATCTATGTAATAGATGTTCCACCATGAGTATTGCCGCCATGAGACACTTATGGGACAACTGACATAGCATGCTTTGTATGAAACTTATTGGATTCGCTGAAGTTTAACCATTACCCATGGGCTCCAACTAATATCATGGTAATGAAAAATGTATGCCTATTAGTGACTATTGAGATTGTCCTCACGTGTGAAATGAGAATTATAACCATCAATTATTTATTTTTGCAGGGTTTATGAAATTTTTCTTCACCGGTCTTTCTTTCTTTCTTTCTTTCTTTCTTCTTTCTTTTCGAGAAATATAGTGAAGTCTCTACCACTAGGGCTCAAAACCTATGCCTCTCTCATATGGAGAGGTATGCCAACCGCCCGAGCTAAGGATGCTTCGCTGATTTGTTCGTCTTTCTTTCTGAAAGCAATCTCTTATGTTATTGCAACATCTTACATAATTTCTCTCTCTTATTCTTAGATTTTTCAATATATGCTCTAGTACCTCCCGTAATCAGATACTCTTCATATTTTCATTGTAATATCCATGTTAATTTTGTACATATGCCACAATTTGTCTCCAGGAATCGCAAAACTCCTTAAATATAATGATTTTTCAACCCATTCTTCCTAAACTCCTAGTAATACCAAACCAATCTTGACATTTTTATTTTTATTAGATTTCTTTTTTTTTTGTAGCATTCTATTTTCCAATATTTTGAGTCATATAAATTTCAAATCTTGTTGTAATTATAATTTTTTTTGTATAAGATACCAAGATATACTTCAATCGCATAATATTTCAAAAAAGTATCCTTCTATTTCATTGATCTCCTGGATCATATTTAATTCAATATGTCCGAATGTATACGAATCCTAAAAAATAAAACTAGTTAATGGCATCTCCAGTATCCACTATCTTTGCCAACGAACTCATTTTTATTTCTTTTTCTATATCTTTATATTTCATGTACTCCATTTTCATTTTGCTAATCTTTAAATCGTCATCTTCCTCTCTCCTCCACCTCCTCCACCTCTTTTTTTGAGAACTAGGAGGGGTAAAAGCCTAACCAAAATTATATAATTTAAATGATCACTAGTATGAACAATTAATGACCTTACTAGCTGAGCTAGTTGGCCTCTTAAACATATTTTTTAAAGATCTTCTCTAAATTCAATTAAATATTTAATCTTATATTTTTTATTAGTTTTTATTATATAATTTAAAAGTTAGTAGCATACAGCATTATATATCCTGATCTATACTAAGAGATTTTTAAAATCTTGCAATTAAAGTTTGCAGTGCAGCTCTAATCATGTTATAACTTAAAGTTGTAGTAGAGCATTGTACATATATAGGGATGGAGGTATTTTGGATGAAGAGGTCAATATCTAATTTGCTAGTAATGAGGACCTAGGCATGGACTTAGGTGGCCATAGGGAGCTAGCGGATAGCAATGTGAGCCTTAAAGAGGTAGAGAAGTTAAAGGAGAGGCAAAAAGGGAGTTAGTAGTTAGCGATGTGTGACAATATATAAAATAGAGGGGGTGGGTTGCGATATAAGAGGGGGAGGAGGCAAAGGGGACGAGGATGATGATATCATGGATGAAGATGATCCAAAGAAAGAAGTTAAGGCAAAAGAGTAGATGAAGATAAGAAGGAGGTAGGGATGGGAGTGGACATGATGGTTGGTGAGGTGGTAGAGGCAGGCAAATGAAGAAGTTGTTGTAATGAAGTTTGAGGTTGAGGAAGTTGCTGTGGTCCTCTCAAAGATGTCGGGGTCTAGCGGTGCATCAAGGGTAGTGGCGAGTAGAAACTTGAGAGTAGGATGGGGGAGGAGAAGAGAAAGAAAGGAGAAAGAGGAGAGACTAGGGAAAGGTCTAGCAGAGTTGGTATGGAGCACCAGAGAGGATGGAGATAAAATATTTTTTTTAAAAAAAAAAGCTAAGATACTTATTTGAGTTGTTGCAACTAGTCCTACTACCATTTTGACCATAAATTGATCTACTACTATAAGATAACTATGAGTTCAATTTACTATATAATTTGATTTGCAGACATTCAAATAAGGGGATCGGCTCCAACCTACAACTTAAGTTGCATAAAACTCAACTTACAAGACTCCAAACAGTTTCCAATAATAAATTTAAAAAGTTTTATGGTGCTGCATGGTCTTTATTTTTTTCTTTGTACGTACATAGTATTGATTGTGAGAGTATTCAAAGATAATTTTATGATCTATGTCCATTTTATTATTTGTTAGTTAGTTAATGTCAAATTTTCTTAATTGATTATTGTATCTCTAATATGATTTGAATAGAAAAGCACAAGCATGTCCATTTTTTTTACTCTTCCGAGAGGCCGACGAACATACCAACATAAAAAGAGGAAAGTCAATACCTAATTTGCTATAAATTAACTAATTATAGATTACCTTCAGCATCATAACCTATAAATTATTAAGATTACAGTCAACCAAAAATTTTTAAAAAAACAATATTGCAGTTTTTTTCTTGTATTGATACATGCAAAGAGCACCTACTCATGACAGGGACATGAGAAAATAGTCCGGGTCAACTTGGAACTCTTCCCTCTAGGGCAAGTTTTAGATGATTAGCCAATACCGTATAAGTGACAATGTCCATCCGTTGGAGATAAATTTCATAGCATGATAGCAACGCTACGTTGACGGACGACACTTTTGGGAAAGAAACATCCGGAAGAAAACAAAGGGTGCTCATGATTGCTTAGGAGAGAGCATGAACAATAGTGAATGCAACTTAATTGAGTTCCCTACGGGAGTACTAGCATCTTCTTTTAGGGGTCATCAGCGCACGAGTTTGACCGATCAACATCCCCTCCCAGCAGAAAGTTTCATTTAAACAAAAAAGAAAAAGATGTCTAAATCTGCATCTTTCAAACCTAAACAAATATAAGCTGGGCTAGCTTCAGTTAAGATAAATTGAGGGTCTTCTTCTTGCAATCCATTTCGGTTGGCTATGCAACTTTTCAAATCTAGTGCCGTCTAAAATTAATTTGGCATTTTCTAACCGAACCCCAACCAAGACTTAGCACGCAAGTCGAGATAAACAGCACGAATTTTACATGATATGAAGGCAGGTTGGATGAAATTAATTCAGACCAATTCAAGCTAGAAAAATAAAAGAATGATCGATCCACCTTCCTTTGCACGAATCCACGTTGGAGCATCCATTTGTCGCTTTGAAATTTTTGTAGGCGACAAAGTCCGGATTGCTTTGATATGTTTTTAGATGCTAGTAAAAAATTCAGGTATTTAGATGGATGGGCAATCCAAGAGATGGAACCCATTTAGATGGATGATCAGCCCGAGAGGCAGTAACTTAGAACAAGGACGATAAATGGATTAGTAAATAAGAGCGTATTATTTCTAAGCACACCTACTCATATATAGAGCATAGTACTATATGTTAAGATCCTATTTAAAAATTCGAACGGATCCAAGAATATATAAATATCATAAGATTTCTTAATCTACCTGTTTCAGGACTATTATTCGTCAACAATATATGTGGCAGAATGGAAGATGAGGCCGTCAACCATGACAAAGATACAACCCATATTCTTGGCGGACTATAAGTCAAGTCAGTTCAAGGTTGCACTTTCTTTTACCACCCTAGCTTTCATTTAGTGGTATGAAAAGGATTCTCCTTTCACTTTTTCACTAATAACACTCTTTATCCCATCCTACTTTCTAGCTTGCAAAGTATAGTGCGAGGAAAATGGCCTATCCCACCATGCCACCACTGGTTTACAAAGGCTCATCACGAAGGGGACCCAAACAGCAAAGAAATGTGGAACATTTTTTGCCCAAAGGGTGAATCCACCGCATCCAAAATAGTTAAAAATTTGTGCCCTTTGGCGAGGATCGTCCTCCATCCAAGCCATTCTTTACGCGACGCGGTGCGGTAGAAAAGTCATTTTTTTGATAAATTAAAATTAAAACGTGAAAGGAAAAAAAAATGAAGCTATGTGGATCAATAAATCTCTCACGTTCCATCAGGCAGGTGATCCACTATGTAGGTCCCACAACTTGCTCGCGTGTCGCGTTCTCAATGACGGCTCTACGGGCCCCATGATGGGCGTTTTGCCGGCCATGTTTTTGTGGAACATGTCATGTATGTGGAGATGCATGCATTGTGGGGATGGTGCGGAGGACTCGTGTCGGCGTGGAGATAACGCTGACCCACGGAAAAAGGAGCTTGGTGACGTGAGAATATATTCCAATGGGGGCTCATGATCCATCCTTTCCGTCCATTCGTTGGTGATTTGGGAGATTAGTCCTGCATGTCGTGTACGTAAGCTTTGCATGCGCATGCAGAGCCACGCTGGTGCGCTTGTTCATGCACTAACGAGAACGACGTTTGGCACGTGTTTGACTCGGAGGTTCACACGCTCTAACGCCTTCCTTTTTTTTTTTTTTTTTTTCCTTCCTTACGCCTGGTATTGTAACTTAGGATAGAGAATGTCTTGTTTGAGAGGAATATATATAACTAAGATAGGATTGTATGAAATCTGTAACGAATTTAATGAAATTCTTGTTAGGTTGTTTGCAATGAAACTTATGAAGAAGATGCCTTCCCATGATTTTCATAAAATATGTTATATGAAATCAATTTTTTTGATAATTCTTGCATATAATTAACAAGATGTTGTCTATTGACATTGTTGTTAATTAATTCTAAAAATGCACTAATATTTATAAGATGAGATAGAGAGACGGGGATGGTTGTTTTCATTGCACCAAATTAAGCGTCTGTTTGGGTATATCGGTCTCCAAATTTATTTCTACTCCTAAATTTATGTAAAGCATAAGACGAAAAAGGGAATTCTTGATAGCCCAAACACCTATCATATAATAATGATGAAGCTTCATTAGTTATAGTCCATGGGACATCTTTTATTTAAAAAATATATATCCAAACAAAAATATAAACTTTTTATGCATCAAAGCCCCTTAATTATAATTTTGGGCACGTATCTAGTAACTTATGCCATGATTATTGTGAGGTTATTACTCGTGTTGATCAGGCGCTAGACTTCTTAATTGGACTCTACTAAAGGTTCAAATTTTCTTGAAATTATTAGGGGATTATGGATGTCTTTCCTGGTTGAGATCAAGAATAAATCGTGGATGCATGGTACAAACTTTGAAGATGTTATACGATATTGGTTGGAAGGGCCACAAAGTTGTGTTGATTGGATCAATATATAGCTAATTGGGTTCCATGATGCTTTTAACATAGGATTAAAAATGGGAAAAAAAGGAAAATATAGAAAAAAAAGGATCAGCATTGGTAGATGCACTTTTTTATTGATTGGCTTCCTCTTAACATTGTTAATGGAAATGGTTGCCTACATCGTGAATCTGCTATACAAGGAATATGCTTATAAACCTCAAAGTTCTTCATCAATATATAGGTTTCATAAATACGATTTGCGTGTATTGCGTCCGGACAATTCACTGTTGAACCTTCGAAGATGGATTTGCACCCTCAACTAAGTAAACTTCAACGTTAACTTAAACAAGAAATTCCATTGATAAGCAAGAAGCATGGTAATAAATGTACTAAGTTTGTCTCAAAAACCTTAAATACTTTGTGGGACATAAATTAAACAGACCAAAATCTATCACTTGTTAATTTTTGTTTCATTTACTCTCGTCTAAACTTTTTAATTTTGTTTCAAGAACTTTCTAGTTGAAACCACAATAAGTTGAAGATATTAATTTGAAAATCCCCTTATGTAATTTTTTGAGCTAATCAAACACACTTGGCGTAACAAATACAAGATCTATCTATATATATGTATATGTTTATGTTTATTAGGCTGCAGCTATCGGTGAGCTACATTAAAGAAATGATAAACATATATATAATGCGATAGATCTTCAACAAGAATCAAATGGATCCGATTGAACGAGATAATGATCCGGTCCAGGCCAAATCTTTGCAGAAGCCTTGGGATGGATTCCTCAAGGATGGGGCACCTTAAGTGGCCGCGTAGAAAAGCTTCTATTTAACGAAAACTCGATTACTTTCCATGACATTGATCTCCACCGTGCCTTAAATTCCATAGCTAAAGAGAGACAATCATAGGGAACAACATGTGTCCATGATGCATTAATATTCTCATAATGTCTGCCTTTACTTATCTCGGTGATCATATTCCAAGTATGATGTCTTGGTTGGGATTTAGCTAGCCCTTAGGACACGGCTCCTACTCGGTTGAAGGAGGAAAGCTTGTGATATACAAAAGATGGCTTCTAAGATTCTAATAGCCAAAGGCTTATGGAAAGGTGGCCATCATCACCCACTCAAGGAAAAGAAAAGGCAGTGGGAGACCTGGCAGGACCCTTGGAAAAGAGAGAACATCTAGGAAGCAACCTTGTGGGGTTAATGAGGTGGGGGATTCTTTGGATATGTGGTTCAGCTTTGAACTATCCTTTGAATCACACCGTCCGCTACTTTGGAGCCTATATTCGCATCATTCGTAATTTGCTGGCATCCATGGGGGCTTTTCAGAGAGGATATAGCGGTCCACGTAGGGCTGGGACCGGTGAAATTAAGTGTAACCACCGACTACCATTCTTAGGACTGAGAAGGTTGGGATGTGGATTTTACATCGTATATCTATATTTCTATATTTATTTGTTTTTGTCCGATAAATATGATAAAAATATAAGTTGAATATTGATCATACGGATATCAAACAAATTATTAAAACTTATGGACAGAATGTTTATTAACTCAAAGTAGAGCCGGCAATTTTATCCGATCCATTGAATATCTGATCCAATCCGATTCAAATGGGACATATTTTATCCGATCTAATTGAAATTCGGGATGAGTATGAATTCTTAAAAAAATATCGAAAGCGGGCTCAGATTGGATAGGTTCATGGTCCCAACCCGAATCCGATGCGAGATAACCTTAATACATATCTCCTATTCAAAAATATGATAATTTTATATTATTTATATGTATCCGATCCGATCCAACCTGATCGATTCCTCTTATATATCCGATCCGATCTGATCTGCATTTCTATTTGACCCAATCTGAAGCAAGTACGAGGCAGATATGGATTTAGAGATTTTACTTGCAGGACGAATATGAATACGGATGGGATCGATCTAGACCTAATCCGTTGCCACCCTTATAACTAAGCTAATATATGAGCCTCCCAATTTTCTTTTAATTTTTTTCTAACATAAATAAATAACCACACGTAAACAAATATATAACTATACCCATTTGACTGTCTGATTCATTTAAATGGATCCTAGTAATTATACTGGGTTGCATAATTAAATGTTTAGGATGCAATACGTTTTTATTTCCATTTTTAATTTTTTTGAGGGAAAGAATAAAAGGGAGCCTGGTTAAAATAGAGGTGATGGCAAGATTGACCCAAGTCGTGATTTTTTGGACTCAACTAGTTGTTGCTTTCACCAAATCAAAGTTTTCATTGTATGAAAGAAAAAACAAAAAGCATGTTCTCTCTTGTTTTTATTTCAAGTTAAGCGAGCTTGTAGATAGAATTGGATATTGAAATATGGGTTTGATATTGTGTATTCTTTAACAAGCAGCAACATAAATACGGATGTTGGTTAGATACCAAAATTTGTATCCCCTATTTAGATAAATTAATATATTGGAAATAGATGCAGATGGATACTATATGTTCCATTTTCATTACTAACCATTCAATTTAGTTTGAGATTTAAGAAGAACAATATATGGTACTAGAAGATCCAATGGTCATCCCTTAAATCAATTAAAAATTATCCTATACTTGATGTGTAGATTAATATTCTAACTATTCTAATTAAGTTGAAGGTAACTAATTAGAATATTTTTATTATGATAATATAGTAAACTATGGAAAATTATTTGGGGTGCCTATTAAGGCACACAAAAAGTTCTGCAGGCTCTCCTCCAGCTAGCTTGGAAATATTTTGCAAATCCCACCAAGCGTACCGTGGCTCATTGTATGAGAAAGTTCCATCTTTCGATGACTAGGGTGGTTTTCAAATGGGGTGTCTCGGTTGTTGATGGAGACTATAAGATTGTGGCGTTGGACTTGAGTCATTGCATCAAGCACGGAGAGTAATTTAAATGCCTGGCTATCATAATTTCCCTACCGGACAAGGGAAAAAATGTCACCATAGGCCTATGTACACGACCCAACATCAGTCCAATTTAGATTCAGTTAGTGGTAAAAATAATTGGATTCCCATGGACTTTTTGATTGTCTATAGAGTGCCCTTGACAATTTATTTCATTCAAAGATATATACATGAGATTAATAGAATCGAATGCACCACCAAATCTACATTTGAGTACTAGCTCAATGATCTGACCGGCATTATAATACCATTCTCCCTTGGACTAGAAGAGCTTATGTAGGTTGCATTGGCAAATCATAGACTAGTCGTGGATCTCAGCTTCCAAGTCAATTCTTCCATCATTTCAACTTGAATTTTTTGTAAATTGATCTACGAAGGCAATGTTGATTCATAAAGTAGTCATTATAGTTTACCTAGAACATTTCACTCATATATTGGACTTAATGGGGCCTGGGCTTGATAAATATTTCGGTCAAATTTTAATTTCATACTCCGATCGAAACATGCCGCGTTTCTCTCCGTGTAGTTGCACTCATGTTTTAGAGTAAAAAGAATGTTTCCAAGTATATGATCCTACCACTAGAGCACTAGATTTAAACTAAGAAAATTAAAGAATGAGACAACATCCGTTTCACCATACATCTGCGCAAATCCTAGGTTCATCATGCAGGAATGTCTATGTTTAATGATATTGATTTATATTTTTTTATCAGCAGACCTTGGTGAGAGATTCACTTTGCATGCAGCATCAAATACGAAACATTCTTTTGTCTCTATCTTTCTCCCTCTGTCCCGATCCCTATTAGAAATTATTTTGTAATTAAGTTTGCAATTAATATTAGCAAGTTTAAGATCGAGTCATGTAACTTTAGTATTCAATACATTGAGAAATCAAAGAGTTATCTTAAATAAACTAAAAATCATATGGAGATTAAAAGTCATCTTTGTATCTATAAATAGATAGACTAGAATCTTTGGCATGGACAAGTCGTTGAAAGTCTCTTGTACTACTCTACCATCAATAAATAAAAATCTCTCATGCTTTCCACTAAAAAGTTCTTTTTCTTGCACCTTATCTTCCATATATTTTCTTATACCCAACGCCCCCCACCCCATATACTTATTAAAGCAAGGCTGGCCTTGTCTCTAGCTTTATCCCTTTAGCGACTAGAATTTGGCTCAGCTCGTGCCGTCTAAGATGAGGGTATTTATATATGTGAGGTTGCCAAATAGTTGCAAGAGTTCTACTATGTTTAGCTTTGTTCAATGAGGCCAAAGCAAAGTTGGAGCACTGCGGATATATATGTCGAGATCACAGATCCCTCCAAAACTTCCATTTTCGTCTTGTAACTTAAATAACAGCTGTTATTTGTGCGCTAACGTGGTTTATTTGAGTAGAAAATAGCATTTGACAAATAACAGCATTTAGTCATTATAATGAAATTATAATGGATAATAACAAAAGTTTGACGACGTTAACTGATTATGACACCACTCAGCGAATTAAATAGACATATCTAAATTAAATGGTTACCTTCTCATATTGAGAGGGTTGATACAGAGCAATCATTTGCTTCACAGTATTTTTACTACTCAAAGATAAGGCTTTGGTAGTGACGATTCTTCTCAAATCTTGGAAATAATGCACATAAATAGACAGCACAAAGCCAACTTCCTTTCATAATTTGTTCACGGGACTGGTTGCTTCAGGTAATGGACTGATTCCCCTGTGTTCCTTTCGTAATTGCCACAACGTCGTATTATCTACTGTTATCAGCGATGGATACGTCAATTGGTTGGTGTTATAAACAAATAAAAGAAAATGGAACATCTTTTTGTCTTTGGTGCTAGAATCGGAAATGAAACGCACGGAGGTTTCATTGTACGGCAGCATTTTTAAATTTCCTTTCATTCTGGGCTTCATGTAAGGTTTTTTTCTTTCAGATCTTATCCGTTTCTTCGAAAGGAGTGATAAAAAAAAAATCTGATTCAATCCAACCAATGTGGTGCATCCAATCAATTAGAAGTTTGATACAAATCAGCCATGAAATTCTCATCTCGGCCAATCAGCTCCTATAATGTAACTATTTCATAAGCGTACATAGTATCTGAATCTTTCCTCAGTTGATGATAACTGATCAATAATGGCAGAACGACGCATCTAACAGTGAGATTCATATCTCTTGGATGTACAAGCAATTATCTTTAACAAACTCCTTTATGCATTCCAACTATAATGGATTCCAATCCTCGTTTATATAAAATATCCTCTAAAAGATGGATCAAGTACAGATGAAGTTCTATTGAGTCTCTAGAAACTCTTTTTGTCTCTGAGATCAAATTTACGAGTTTAGGAGATGAGTATCAATGAGATCCTTCGACGAATCTCTCACGGTTCCAAGCTAAGAAAAGTCTTCAAAGTTGGATCTCTCTTAAACTTATAAAGTTTTTTCTCTCTCTCCGGTAAAAAAGCTTATTTGATTTATGATATTTTAGGATACTCTTGAAGATTGGAGCAAAGATCTAGACTTATCCTATCGTATAGAAATCTCTAATCAGCTTTCCGAATCCTGAATTGCTAATCTTAACTTTCCAACTCCTTGACCGGCTCCCCAGCTTAACATGGCCTTGAGTCGGATCAACCTTAACATTGAGTAGACGCCATTGAATATAGCCTGCTTCTCTATTGCATGACCCATCTATTCCTACAACAGTAGAATCATTCCTAGATATTTCAAATAGTCAACAAGCCTGACACACACCATCAAGCAAACAGTATAATTACAGTGCAGATAATCAATGATGCATAGTTTGCATTGTAGACGGTATTTGATGACCGCCATCAAACAATTGATGGCCATGAAATAAGACAGTCTTGTATGTCATGTACGATGGGTATTTGATGATCATCATCCATTTTTCGATGATGATCACTGAGCGATGCACGGCAACGATGTAAATGGCGCAACCTTGGGTCGTGTAATTAACTATGTATGAGAGAGGGCAATCAGCAGGTGCGGAAATGTCACAACCAATTGTGCCAAAAATATTTGAGGAGCACCCTGCAAGCCTAAACGATGTCAGTCCTCAGCAGTCGCGCTGCCCGTAAAAATCCAGAAAGCTACGGCTTCTTATTGAAGCCTGACCAGATAAGACGATCCTTTTGACTCGTCTACTCCAAGCCCATTCCCATGCTCCCCGTCCATGACCATGCACTACAAACTCCTCATACCATGATCCATGATCCATGTTCCCATCCCTCCCTCCTCCCACCCACCCTTATAACTCCCCTTCAAACAATAGCAACCAAAAGATCACCCCTTCCCTCTCCTTCTCCTCGTCCCCACCCACCCACCAAAACGTCATAAGAAATATAGAACAGAGAGTTAGGAGTAGGAGAAGTGAAAGAAGAGAAAGAGAGTGGTTTTTTGCTCCTCTCTCTTTCTCCTTGGTCATGAAGCCCTCCAAAGCCCTGACTGACTCCCCGCAGTCCCAAACGACTCTCCAGTACTCTATTCCTCCTAAACCTCTCGACTCCAACGACCCAAACTCCAACTCCCACTTCCCCACTAACCTTTTCTACGAGCCCACTTCTGTTCTTGATCCCCACCTCAGCTCCAGCCCCGCCGCCGCCGCCGCCGCCGGTGGCTCCGACCTCGCTCACCTTCCCTGGGACTCCAACAACCACCAGCACCGCCACCTCCTCCCTCCCCCTCCCCATTCCCATCCCCATCCCCATCCCCAGCCGCCACCATCCGAGGAGTGGGACCTCACCAGTTGGCTTCTCGCCGAAAAGGACGACCTCTCCCCCTTCCCGAAAGCTCCCCACCACTCTCAATTCCACTTTCCCGAGGACGACAACCCGTCGAATGCTTCCTTGTTCGACGGCCCCTTCGACCTCCCCGACCCTTTCGAACCTCTCCCTCCTTTCTCCGACACGGCCGTCGCCGTCGTCTCCCCGCCGCCGGCCTTCGACCGGGCCCACCTCGAATTGCTACTCCAAGCCGCCCTCTCCATCGAATCGAGCGATATCCCGGCGGCGCACACGATATTGGCGCGGCTCAATCAGTACCTCCCAGCCTCCGCTGGTTCCCCCTTCCAAAGAGCCGCCTTTCACTTTAAGGAGGCTCTTTTGGCCCTCCTTCCCCTCCCAGACCGCCCCGCCACCGAGCCCCCACTCTCCGCCGTCGAGATCGTCCGCCGGATCAGCGCCCACAAGGCCTTCTCTGATTTCTCCCCTGTCCCCCAGTTCGCCAGCTTCACCGCCAACCAGATCCTCCTCGATGCCCTCGATGCCGCCACCGCCGCCGCTGGCGGCGGAGGACACCGCTCCGTCCACCTCATCGACTTCGAGATCGGGCTTGGAGGGCAGTGGTCATCCTTCACCCAGGAGGTCGCCTCCCGGAGCCGCGCCGCCCCCGCACCCCCTCTGGGGCTCCGGATCACCGCCGTCGTCCCGGAGGAGACCGGCGAGACCGCCCTCGCTGCCGAGAACCTCCGCGACTTCGCCCGCGGCCTCGGCCTCCGCCTCACCGTCGACTTCGTCCGCGTCGGCGGCCTCGGTACCCTCGCCCTCAACGGCATCCGCCTCGCCCCCGGCGAGCCCGTCGCCGTGGTCCTTACCCCGGCCATCTTCCGCCTCCTGGGCGCCGCCCCCGAATCTTCCACCGCCCTCCTTCGCTTCGTCCGCCGCGCGTCCCCGCGGGTCGTCGTCTTCGTCGACACCGAGTCGATCTACTTCGGCGACGGCGCGGGGCATCCGCCGTCGCTGCGGCGGACCGTGGCTGGGGGAATCGAGCACTACGCGGCGGTGCTGGAGTCGGTGGAGGCGGCGGCGGTGGCGTCGGGGACGACCGGGCCGGTGGAGGAGACGCTTCGGCGGGTCGAGCGGACCATGGTCCGGCCCAGGATTTTCTCGGCGGTCGGATCGTGGCGGTCGGGCCGGGGCGGGGGTTGGAGAGAGGCGTTCGCGGGGGCCGGGATGGCGCCGGTCGGGTTCAGCGAGTTCGCCGAGTCGCAGGCCGAGTGGCTGGTCCGAGGGGCCCAAGTAGACGGCTACCACGTGGCGAGAAGAGAGGGTTCCATGGTGCTGAGCTGGCGGGGGAGGGAGCTGGCCTCCACGTCAGCATGGAGGTGCTGATAGGCTGGCCTCGGTGCGCGATTAATTTGTCGTTAGTGTTTTGGGTGCTGGGTTCTGCTGCTTCTGTTTTATATTTGTCGTCTTCCTTTTTATCCTCTCTTTTTTTTTTTTTTTTTGACTTTTTTCGTAGAACAGTTGACGTGGGGACCAACCTAAATGGGTCTCTCTAAATTAATGGGAATGTAGCTTGTCCTTTCCTGTTTTTAATATGGGATTAATTATGGATAACTTAGTTACTAAGTATTCAGGTTTCGGAGCTAGCTTTTTGTGGTATGATACATTAGCTCCAAGATGGGAGGGGACATGGGCATGGCTTATCTCATCAATGTTAGGAGGGTATATTTGGATTTGTCTAAGACATTAATACAAAAACATGCTCCAAGTAACCACATGCTCAACATGATCAAGTTGACCTAAATTTTATCTTATGTTCAACTAAATTCCACCCAACCTAAACACATTTATGTCGATCTACAGTTTGGATGTTTAGTTTAAACTCCGTTACTTTATCTCTTCATGGTTGTGGATATTAAAAAAGCTATAAAGCCACTTCCATTTTGTGAGATGCTCTTCTTTATTTCCTTCTTTACCATTATCTTAAAGAATTTTCAATGGCGGAGTATCTAGCTAGTCTAGCGGAAATAAAGCATCTAAATCACTTTTGAATGGCATGTGTTTGTGCTCTAACTGTTCACCATGTTCAAGCATCACATGCACTGGCGTATGCATCGCACTTATCGCTTAATATGGCTAGCTATTCTAGTTGCACATGCGTTTGTCTTTGGCAGGTTGTGATCTATCGAAATATCTCATAATTGGGTTCAGATTGTATCGTTCACATGTGGTGAAAGAAAGAATGATTGATTTTTTTTTACAATATCGATCATTAATTGATTGTGCCTGCAATAGTTCTCAAAGTACTTTACACTCTTTTATTTCATCTGCAACGTAGATCTCAAAGTAATCATTGCACGATCCAACAATGAGTTCGTGCGATGGCAGGTGAATGAATCCTTCTTCCATGCTAAAATTACAAACCCAGTTCCTCATAATTCTAAAAGTGATTTTGAGACAATTTATATTGCACCTATGGTGACAAATTTTGTTACCTTCTGGAGCTACTACACTTTCAGTTTCTTCCAATTTAACCGAGGAAATGAAGTGATGACTTGATTGTTTTGCTGTCTAATAGTGGATTACAAGTACAAGATGTCACTGCTAGTAAAGTCCTGTGGATATTGTATTAGAGACTTGAGCTCAAAAATTTTTCATGTGGTGAGCTTGAAACCCTAGTCTGAGAGCCCATTAAGCAAACAAAAACAGCATAGTGTTCTAGAAGTAGAACTCAGAAGTTAATAATGCTGTTGACAGATCCCTCTTAGCAGAACAATAATTTATGCGATGCCAACTGCTCCGGCCAAACACTAGAGGCCAGATTCAGTGATGGAAGACCCTGTTGGATGTCCTGAATGCACATAATTCCCATCGTCTCTTTGGACGTGCTCTTATGTGATCATTATTAACTCCACGAATGTTTGCAAGGGATTACTGCAAACATTGCAGGCCTGCTGGATTTTATCTAATCAAACCACCTCAGTGGACCAAGTGATATGGAAAGAGTTCAGAATTGAGATCAACTGCCGGTTCCCACCTTTTATAATTAATTGCTCGCCTGCTACAGGGAAACTACCAATTAGTCATGACTGAAAAGAAGAGGAGAAAAAACTCGGTCTTTTTGTCACTTCGCGGCAGCAACATTTTGGTTGCCAAGATGGACGGGAAATATATGCCCTCAAATGGACCCAGCTTTGGACCTTCTCACGTATGACCGTATGTGGAAGTGGGTTATTAGGTGGTATACACTTTGCAACAGTTACAAGATGAGAGAAGAGGAGGATGTGGATATTGAGGCCCTGTTGGGATACCATGGGATTTAGGCTAATTCTATAGGATTTAACAATCCTAAGGATAAAAATTCAATAAAGGCTAGAATTGAGTGTTTGGACGAGTGAATCCAAAAATGTCTCATCTTATCCCATAGGATGGAAATAATGTCCTCAAGAGGTCATCATTTTTATTCCATGGTTTTCTGGCTCCACTTCATAGCCCTTTTGTCTATACGACCTCCTTCCAAAACGATACTTACCCAACTCTTGAACCTCCTGGACTTGTTATCAAATATCACTCCGACTTACCACCTCCAGTAGCGACTATCAAGCAGACAGCAAGAGGGGGCTGAGCAGGCTGTCGTGAACTAGAAGCTGACAAAAGGGAAGGACGTCGGTGCGGTCGATGAAAATGTCGCTGAAGCCATGGCCAAGATAAATATCCGGCAACCTTAGGACCATCCTTTTAGTCTCTCTGTAGGAGAAAAGCTTCTGGAGGTAGTCTAGCCTAGAGATAAGGGTGCTATCGACACTGGACAATGGGAGCATGATGGTGTGGCAGGTGAGTCGTGTTGCCCGACGAAGCCAAGCCGTCGGTGGAAGTAGACGGCAGGATCAATCTAGCTGAGATGCTGGAGACGACGAAGCGGTGGCAGTGGATGTCAAAGGTGGGGCTAAGGACAAAGTTGAAGATGGGGCCAAGGTTGGTGGTGGGGTCAAAGCTAAGGAGATGGGTTAAGATGCAGCCAGACAGAGTGGAGGCCGGAGGAGGCAAGTGAAGAGAGGAGAGAGAGGAAAGACGTAAATATTAAAAATTATACTCCGAAGTCAATCATCTAGTCTATAAATAATTAAGTTAAACATAAAATATACTTAAATTATTAATAAATAAAATTATTATTCTAATATTTCATCATTTTTATATATTTTTTTTTAATGAATTCATCTGTGATGAAGTCCTCAAGACTATTTAGTTTAAACAAAGAAGGATTTATCGTTTAATCATTAAACTTATTCGTAACCAAATGATACGTTGTTATTTAGGACGATAACGTTAGCGAGTGTAGGTCATTGTATGCCATATACGTTAGTTATTCTTTTAACCAAAAAGTATGGAGATACTGGTATGGCCGGCATACAGATGAAATGTAAGGATACATTTTACTGAACGTGATCCAACTGTGAAGCTCTCTGCTATTAAGAGTTATTCACGAAGGATATGGATATAAGTATCCCTTATATCTGAGATTACCATGATGACTTGCAAGCAACTTACTGCATTTTGATACTAGACTATTTGAATTTTTAATTTAGTAACGAAAGACTTCTGAGTGCAGTCAAGACTTATTTAGTTAGTGCGTGTGTCAAAATGGGATTAACCCCTCTAAGTATTGGAGTAAGTGCTTCACTGTATTTTAATTTAGCAAAACCTCGATGGGGATAGTCCATATGATGGATATTGAAATTTGAAATATAATGTAGATAACTTTTCAGGATTGACAGTTAAATCCTAGATCGTCTTTTAAGCATTAAGATCAAGAGGAGGAATTATACGGTAACCATATGCCACAGGTTCATGGATATATATTGCGCTGCAACTATTCGACCTATTCAGACATCGGATACTATTACTAGATGGTCACATCAATTGGTAAAAGAAATTGGTTCCTATGCTATTGGTTTAAGATTCGAATCTATGGGGTCACACACAATAGAAGTTCTTACATGATCTGATGGCTGATCAAGAGTCCTAATAGTCTGAAACTCTGTGGTCAAGAGTCTCACTGGACTGAAACTCTATGATCAGAAGTTCCACTGGATTGGGACTGTCTTCTCGGTGTTATGAATTATTTTCGGACCTATAGAAACTCTTGTACCTTCTATCAACCTTGAAGAAGTAGATTAGAGATGATAACAAGCAAGGATGAAGATCAGATGATTGAAAGTTAGGGCAGTGGTAGAGAGAGAGAAGATCGAAGCTAGGGTTTTAGGAAGCAAAGATTTTTTTTTTTTTAATTTCACTTATCAAAATATTATATATACAAAGTATACATATATGATCTCTAAGCCAACAAAACTCAACCTTAAAAAACTCTCCTAGGCTAACCCATGCATGAAAGCACTCACCCAAGCCCATGTACATCCATGTCTTGTATGCTCTCATCTCTTGGCTAAAGATCTAGCCCAATACATAAATTAGCCATCTTAAGACCTCTCAAAATAAGCCTTAAGATCCCTTGGATTAAACCCAATCCAAAACCAAACAAAAAACCCCATGCTCATCTGTCCGCCTGCTCGAGCTGGCTTAATAAAGACTTGAGCTGGCTTGACTGCCTGTCAAGCCATAGAATCGTGAAACACATTCTCTATTTGACTAAGAGAGCTAGCTTGATTTGAGTCCGAGCCGGCTCGACCTGTATCCAAGCCAGTCCGATAGTATGCCAATCCTCATATCCTGGCTGATACATCTTCAGCTGATCCTAGCCTTCAGGAGTCACCATCTTGACTCCTTCACGGTCTTTCAAGACTTGGGAGCACCATCCTTACTCCTTCAATCTCCACCTTGGTGCCCCAAGGCTTGAGGTAACTCTATCTTGTCCATCAAATACATCAATTTTACACATCTACGAAAGTTGTCCCATGGAAGAACTTTTATTAGTACATCCACTGGATTCTCCTTAGTGTAGACCTTCACTAGCTCCACCTCACCTTCTTCCACATGCTTTCTAATTTGATGGTACCTGATGTCGATGTGCTTTATCTTTGCATGGCAGATAGAGTTTTGAGCAAGTAACAGTATACTCTGGCTGTCATAGTGCATCCTGACGACCTCCTGCATGAGAGCCATCTTCAATGCTAATTCCTTCAACCATAGAGCCTCCTTTGCTATCTCAATAACACCGATATACTCTGCCTTAGTGGTGGATAAGATTGTGATAGATTGCAAGCACGATCTCCATGAAACTAAACCTCCAAATAGGCTAAACATAAAATCTATCATTGACTGCCGAGTATCCATATCTCTATCAAAATCTACATCCACAAACCCTCTTATCTATCCTCGAGCTTCCTTGGACATGTCAAAGAGTTCCTCAGCTCCATCTTGTTGTTCATAGCAGATGCCAACTCCAATAGTACCCACCAAGTATCTGAAGATCCATTTCAGTGCTCACCAGTGCTTCCTACCAGGATGTGCCATGAACCTGCTGACCTGACTCACTGCATGGATGATATCTGACCTACAACACACTATGGCATACATTAGGCTTCTCACACCAGAGGCATATGATACTTTGTCCATCTTCTAAGCCTCCACCTCAGTCTATGGCGACATCGTCTTAGAGAGTTTGAAGTGCCCGACAAGTGGCAGCTCCACCGATTTTGCTTCCTTCATCTCAAACCTCTCTAAGACCTTCCTAATATAGCCTCCTTGAGATAAATGTAGCATCCTTTGGGCTCGATCCCTAAAGATTTCTATGCCTAAGATCTTTCTAGCAGGCTCCAAATCCTTTCTGCCATCCCATTTTGCTGAGAAGTTTCTTTCATCGAGAAGTGTCTTTTGATGCCACACTCATAAAAATTTTGGAACTCTTTGCTAATGTATTCTCCACCGTTATCTGACCGTAGATACTTTAAGCTCCGACCTATCTTCTTCTCCATTTCTGCTTTCCACACCTTAAATCTGGAGAAGACTTTTGATTTCTCCTTCATCAAGTAGATACATACCTTCCTCAAAAAATCATCTATGAAGGTCAAGAAGTATCTTGCCCCATTTCTAGCTAGAAATGGAGTCGGTTCCCCTACATTAGTGCGAACTAGTTTCAATGGGATTGCACTGTGGGCTGAACTGATGGCAAACTGTACTCTTCTCTGTTTATCCATCTGGCATGGCTCACAAACCTCTGTAATACCTCCATCTAGATTTGGAATCAGACCATGCTTGCTTAGCTCCTTCATCCCACGATCACTCATGTAGCATAGGCGGTAATGCTACAACCGACAAGCCCCTTACTGATCATACGCTGTGGATGCTACATCAGTTTTTCTGGCCACCATAGATCCTTCCAACTTGTAGAGGTTGTTCTCCATCCTTCTGCCTCTCATCACAACCATAGCACCATTGAAGATATTGAGAACTCCACTCCTGACATGACTGTTGAAGCTGCAATCAGTCCGCTCTAGGTAACCCAGTGATACGAGATTTTTTTTCAAATCTGAGACATGCTTCACATTTGTAAGAGTCGGTACCATCCCATCAAACATCCTCACTTGAACGCTTTCAATACCAGCGATTCTACACGGATGATCATCTTCAAGTATTATGCTTTCCTCATCAATCTTGGTGTATGAAATGAACCAAGACCGGTTTGGGATGTGTGATGCAAACAGGCTGAATCTAGGGTCTATACATCTGTGTATTTTCTATTACCATCTGATACAATCAAGAGATCATCCTCCATCTCACTATCAGTCACCGTACTCAGTACATCAGATCTACTCTTTTCTCTTCTTTTGTTCTTCAACTGTGGGTAATCATGTCTGAAGTGTCCAATCTCATTACACTTGTAGCACCTGACTTTCTTCCTATTCTTGCTCTTCCAGAACCTTAAGCGTTCTCTTGATTTGCCTCTCTCCATAGATCTTCCAGATCTCTCCTTCATGGTCAAGCCCTCCTAGCGAACACCTTTCTTGGTCAATCTCTCTCACTGTTCGTTGGTTCGCAACACTGAGACCATGTCTTCATACTCTAAGGTCTCCTTGCCATAAAATATTATCGTTACTAATGGATCATAGGACGAGAGCAATGAATATAATAGGAGCAATGATTTATTTTTTTTCCTCCATCTTCACCCTAATGTTCAACAACTTATTGCACATCTGATCGAATTTTTGGATGTGTCCCAAGACATCTCCATCTTCCTACATCCAAAAGCTGTACAGTCTCTTCTTCAACATCAGCTTGTTGCACATATTCTTTTTCATATACATGGTTTGCAACTTTGATTACAAATCTCTTAGGGTCCTCTCCTTTAAGACTAAATAGAGTGCCGCATCCGCCAAGCATCCTCTAATCACAAAGCAGGCCTTCTTTTTTAGGGATATCTACTGACGATCTGACATCTCTTCAAGCTTTTCTTCCAATGCCTAATCCAATTTAGCTTGAACTAGAAGATCTTCCATACAAACTTTCCATATGAAAAAAAAAAATTTCCCATCAAACTTTTTGAAATCAACCTTTACGTTGCTTCCCATGGCTGGATCCAAGGCCAAAATGCAACACAAACTCTAAAGAATTTGAGAAATACCTTGACAGGACCTTGTTGAATTCATAGCACCTGAAGACCTTCAATTTTCTAGCATCTTCTCCTCTTTCCATGCACCTCGGGCTCTGATACCATTTGTTATGAATTATTCTAAGATCTATGGAAACCCTTGTACCTTCTACCAACCTTGAAGAAGTGGGTTAGAGATGATAAGAAGCAAGGATGAAGATCAGATGATTTGAAGTTAGGACAGCGGCAGAGAGAGAGAGAGAAGAAGCTAGGGTTGTAGGAAGAAAAAAAAAATTATTTTGCTTATAAAAAATATGACATATACAAAGTATATATATATGACCCCTGAGCCAACAAGACTCAGCCCTAAAAAACTCTCCTAGGCTAACTCATACATGAAAGCACTCATCCAAGCCCATGTACACCCATGTCTTGCATGCTCTCATCCTTTGGACTAAAGATCTAATCTGATACATGAATTAGCCATCTTAAGATCTCTCAAAATAGGTCTTAAGACTCCTTGGATTAAACCCAATCGAAGACCAAATAGAAAACCCCATACTCATCTGTCCGCCTACTCGAGCTGGCTCGATGAAGACTCGAGCTGGCTCGATCTCATCCCGAGCCAACTCGACCTATATTCGAGCCAGCTCGATAGTGTGCCAGCCCACATATCCTGGCTAATGCATCTCCGACTGATCCTAGCCTTCAGAAGACACCATCTTGACTCCTTCACGATCTTCCAAGACTTGGGAGCACCATCCTTACTCCTTTACTCGGATCCCATTGGATCGAGACTCTAATATTATTGAAGAATTAATTAGCAATTAGATTGCTGATTAGCTCAATTTAATTGAGTGATGAAGATTCGATCAAATCCGATTGAATTGGATTCAACTAGGTTTGACCCGATTAGGTTATGAGATGATCTAATTGCTAAGAAAGATTCGATACTGATTTGATCAAAATCTGGACTAAATTAATTTTTAATTTAATTAGATTTTAATTGAGTTGGATTAAGCCTAATTTAGTTAGGTTTATCCAAATCTAATTTAGTCAGGATAAATTGATTTAGATAAAACTAATTTGGATAAGTCAAATTATATTTAAATTTCAAACTCTCTTCTCCCTACGCCTTAACTTTTTGACACACACTTTCTCCATGCACATTATGAATGTGCGTGAGGTTTTCCATGCCCAGAGCAAAGTTAGCACCTCCCTTCTTTCTCTCTTTAACTTGATCTAAGAGTTGAACTGGTTCAAATTAAGTTGAATTTTGAATTCAACTTAAAGTGGTTACAGGTTGGAAATAATTCAACCTCTCAACCTTATCTACTTTTCATGCCCCATATGGAATTGTCACATATTTTTCTAGAATTTTTAGAGTAGGCATGCAGAAGAAGAGTCCTTCTGCTCGTCACTCACCTGAAATGGGCATTGGAGATGGATGGAAGCTATTTGAATTTGAATTCAAGCGGGAGGTTGAAACAAGTTCAACCTCCCATCCTTATCCCCTCTCATGCAGATTTTCCATCCATTTGGTCGCCCATTTAAGATGAGAATTTTTGGGCATGCATGAAGGTGAGAGAGCCTTCTAGGGAGAGAATTTTAGAGTGGGGATGCTACCTTTTGGGCATGAGAAAAATTAAAAAAAAGAGAGAGTGAAACCCTTGCGCCATAATTCTTCCTTTATCTCAAGCTACCTTTTAAATTATTTTAAATGGTATTCATGGAGGAAATTTGAGAAAATATTTCTCAGTGAAATAGAGAAGGCATGAGGGTCACCTGGGCATGAGTTTAAATTATTAGAAAAATCCTGAGACACTACAAAAATTCTGACTATTAGCGATGGCTAAATGTCGTTGGTAATAGTCCATATGCCATTGTTAATAACCTTGCCATCACTAATATCATCGTAACATTTAATCTGAAAAATTTTTATCACTAATCATCATTATTAGCGATGGCAACTATTGCCATCACTAATAACTAATTACCGATGACATTAATGACAAAGATGCCATCGCTAAAAATTTAAATTTTTATTAATTAAATTAATAAAAATCTATTAGCGACGATATTTTTATCGCTAATATCGTTGCTAATAATTTTTAATTAAAAAAAACTCAAAAAACTATTAACAATGGTAATTTTATCGCTAATGTCATTGCTAATAATTTTTATTTTTTAAAAAATTATAATTTAATAATTTTAAACCTACTAATAAATAATAATATTTTTTAAAATCTATTAAAAATAAAATAATAACTATTTAATATAATCATAAATATAAATTAATTATATTATTAAAAATATAAATTATATAATTTTATATTAAGATATTGCTTTATTAGTATCAAAATTATATACAAATCAAAAAAAAAAATTAGGTGACATCCTCCTCCTCCTCATCCTCCTGCTCATCTTCAGTAGCTGGTGCATAAGAGCTAAATATTTCGGCATTCTAAAATAAAAAAAATAGAATATTATTCATAAGTTTCAATACGGAAACGTATTTTTTGATACTCTACTTCGATTCTTGAATAAATTATTTCTACACATTTCATTCTATGATATGAAACTATAGTCACCCTTGGCCTATCAATTAGATGGTTAGATTAAATTTTTAGATCCTAGATTCTTTTTTCGACTTAAGCCTAGCCTAAATATGTAAAGCTTTTAAATATGAAACTTAAAATAAGTAAAAAAGTTTACTAATAGAATTACTTGATGTGATGACTGGGATAATGAGTCCAGCTGGTAGTGTAGCTACGGATCCTAAAGATCCTCCATGACTACATCACGGACGACATCCCAAATACTTTGAGGTTGCTAGCTCAGAAGCCTCTACATGATCTCTTCCACATGGGCATCGCTCCAATCTGGGACGTCGAGGCCTGTGAGGATGCCAAAGATGATCGAGCCACTAGAGAGTCAAAGTTGTGGCTGAATCCTATGACCTGGCTCCTATTCACCCCTCCGGTGACTCTGAGCCATCCCTTAAAATCAAGGACAGGCTGAGTGGATAGGTCATCACCATACCATGCAATGACGTACTCCACGTAATCCACCTACATAATTCAAAAATACATTAGTTCTAATATACATAGCAAATTCTATAATAATTTAATTAATATAGTTTAAAATTCTTACCACGATCTATCATGATCTAGAATCTAAATAATCACAGTCCTCCTAGATAGGTATATGACCTCCCATAACTATAGCTAGCTCGATGGATGATCCACTATGTCTACAATAAGTAAATAATAAAATTAAATTAATTAAAATATACATATAAGAATTTTTATAGTTCTAGTGAAAAATTTTGGTATAGATTTCTTGCTAGTCTATCAGCCATAATATATATGCTGATGGAGCCATCCGTGTGCCTGATCGGATCCTGCTGGATGGTTGGATTTTGTCAAGCCCTCTATCGTCTACCAGCATACTCCTCGCTGCTCCACTAGGGTACATAGAATAATGATGTAACATATAAGATAAAATTATATTTTTTTAATAACAAAATATCAAACATAATAATATATAAGCCTTTAAAGGTCATGCACCAATATAAGTCAAAAGAAAAATAAAGAAGTTTAAAACACATTAAAATTACATACCCAAAAAAAAAGGATCATGGGCATCCTTAAAATTGAACTAATTTCTTCTGAAATAAGTTTAAAATCTCTTATTAAAAGAGTTCAAGAAGCCCAGAGGAATCAACTAAAGAGAACACTTTGGGGTGGCTACGTGCTTAAAAGGATCATGGGCGTCCTAAATTAGCAGCTCCAGGACGTTGGCCTTGCCCAAGCCACGCCAGATCATCCTGCAAAATAACATTCTTATACAAGTTTTTGTCAGCTACTAATTCAAGGAGTATAACATGTGTACAAAATCGATAGCAAGCCTGGATAAAAGAGAGGGGTTCTAGTAGGTTAACAACAAACTTGTTGCCTAGAGATGGCAACCCAAGAGAGGAGGTGAATTGGATTCTCAAAAATTTTAATCCTAATTGAACTTCAAAAAGTATGTGCTTTAAAAGTTATCTAAAGAGTGTGGCAAAGATGTGTATAACATAAATAGCAATGGAATTAAATCATATAAATTGCTAACTAATAAGTTAGACCATGCAAGCCAAGCATAGCATGTAAAGTAAGCTCAAGAAGGCACAACAAACATATGAAATTTATAGTAGTTCGGAGCAACCCACTCCTACGTCCACTTTTCAAGCTTTTCTTAGGAATTTTTACTATAATCCTTCCCTGATTATAGTATGTTTGTTTTTCTAGGGTCATAAATTAATCCAGTTGGTTTTCACAGGAGCACCAACCAAAATCTTACATCGTTAGTTTTCTAGGTTCACTAACAACCCAGTTGGTTTTCTAGGCTAACCAACTAAAACTAATACAACATCCAATTACAGGCTTGGATCAACCTAAATCCCAAGTTTTATTTTCTGAAAGAAACTTGTAAAAAAATAAAAATACAAGTATAAATTTTAGTATAAAATAAAAAATAAAAATTAGAACTCTTTGAAGCTCGAAGAAGTTGCTGTTGGATTGCTCAAATGATGCTTCAACTTCTCTTCTTGATGTTTGAGAGGATTTGGAAGATGATGGAGATAGTTCCTCTTGAAAGCTCTCTGATTTTGAAGCTTGGTTCCTCTCTTTTTTTCTCTTTTTCTTAGGTATTCAATGAAGCACGTAAGTTTGAATTAATTTTTCTTTTCAATCCACTTTTCTTCCTTTTGAATGCCTTTTAAACCTTCAATCAGGGAGAATGATTAGTAGCCATTTAGAGCCATTGCAAAGCATTTATTGAGCATTTAATACACTAAAAACAACAAAAAACTAACTGTTATAGAAGTTTCCATTGTTGGGGTTGATCCTAGGATCGTCCCCTAGCACAGGGGTGTTGACCTCTATGATTGAAAATAGAAAATAGTCAATTTCTATTTTCTAGCTTGCAGAACAGTAGAGATCGATCCTGGGGTCAACCCCTAGCATAGGGGTCAACTCTAGGGTCATCCCCTTTGGCATGCTGACCAAAAATAAGCATGCCAAATAGCCCGTTTTAGCAGAGATCGATCTTGAGGTTGATTCTTTTACTAAAACTTGATTTTTTTTTAATTTTGATATCAAAAAAATATGAAATTACCTTCAAAAGATCATAATTCTTTTCTACTTGCTCTTGAGGCTTTTAAAATATATTTTCTTGATCTCTAACTCGATGAAATTAGTACTCCACTCAAATATTTTGTAGTCATCAAAATCAATTCTTAGGACAACAAAACTTATAACTATAACTAATTCTTGAATATGAATCCTATAGATAGAATTATTGGAACATTCTCTACTAGTAATGCACTACTTCGAACTCCAAGTGCAGTAAAAAATAGACAAGGGTTAACTAGGACTGACCTTAATTAATTTAGGATGAAGCCTCAGCTTGGTTGTGTTGTGGGGAGAATAGTCAATACATTGACATAGATAACAAATGTATCAAAAATACCCATCAAATTTCATAATTCTAATCATCTAATTACTTAAAATATTTCAAAAAAAGCAACATGGAAGTCATTGGGCCTATCAAATTTATCCTTGGAAGGTGGCGTGGGTTAGAGTCGCAATGTCAGGTCGGCGAGGTGGGGGCGCGGGCTGGGGCTGATGGGGCGGGGGCAATACGGTCAAGCCAATGATGTCAAAGCCGACGTGGTCGAGGCAAATGCGGGCATGAAGGAACACAGGCTTGGGGCTATGGGTTGGGGCCGGCGGCGTTGAGGGTGGCAGAGTCAGGGCGGTCGCAAGGTCGAGCCAGGGACGTCAGGGTCAGGACAACCATAGAGTTGGGTCGACGACATTGGGGCCGACGGGGATGGGACAGCCACGGGCATGGATGGACGCGAGCTTGGGGCCAAGGGGTCGGGCTGGCACGGGGTTGGGGTGGCCGTGGGATGCTGAAGGGATGGGACGGGGAGGGAGGAAAGGATGATTAGGGGGTGAGGGGGTTCACATGCCGACGGAAGGAGGATGAGGGGTGGGAACGAGAGAGGATGAGCATGGATGAATAAAAAAAAATTTCCCATGGTGGTTTTGAGGATCCAAACTATTAGCAATGGTAAACTTGCTATCGCTAATGCCATCGGTAAAAGCATTAACGATGGAACTCCTTCACTAAAAATAAAAGTCCGTCACTAATACTTTTATCAAAAAAAAATTTCATAATTTTTATTAACGATGGTAAACTAGGCGTCACTAATGCCGTCGGTAAAACATCCATTATTAATATTTTTTTCTATTTTTCTTTAAATATGATATGATTTTAGAATTTAAAGCCCATCTTCATCATTCATTATCTAAATAATTATCGTTAGAGTATCATCACAAAAGATCACCTTGATCTAATAGCCCTAGCTATGTCGATCAATAAAAATTAATTTTGATGGCCACGAATGATCACTTAATGATGTGATAGATAGAAACTATCGATGGATCTTAAAACTTATAATAATGATTTCGGTGATATTTATAGCATACTATCAAAATTTTACTTTAATTGGATATCACTATCATGGTCAATTTAGCATAGGATGATTTTGATCGTTAAATAAAAAATGAGTAATCAAAAGGTCAAACAGCATTTGATTAAGATGATTTTTTAGATAAATGATATTTTCTACAACTTTAATCATTGATACGGTGGTGATCGTAAAATTTAAATTGCACATATATAAACCATCCATATTAAGTAAATCTTACAAAAGCACAAGTATAATTACTTGAGGACTTCAAGAATGAATATCAAGAGACATATAATTTTAGATCGTTCATATACGTGCTTTGAATTTTAGGATCACCACCGTACAAACAATCAAAATAGTAGCAAAGATCATTTATCTAAAAAATTATCTTATAATCGAATGCCGTTTGGTCTTTTGATTACTCATTTTTTATTTAACGATCCAAATAATTTCGTGCTAAATTGATCATAATAATAATGTCTGATTGAAGTAAAATTTTGATAGTATGCTATAAATATTATCGAAATCATCGTTACAAATTTTCATATCCATCAGTAGTCTCTATCTATCAGATCATCAAGCTATCATTCATGGTCGTCGAAATCTAATTTTATTGATCGACATAGCTAAAGCTATTAGATCGAGGCAGTCTTTTATGATGATACTCTAATAATAATTATTTAGATAATAAATGATGAAGATAAATTTTAAATTTTAAAATTATACTATATTTTAAAAAAATAAAATAAAATAAAATTAGTGACGACATTTAGCGATAGCATTTTTGCCATTGCTAATACATATTAGCGATGGATTTCTGGCTATTAGCAACGAAAATATCATTGCTAATAAATTTAAATTTTTTTAAAAAAATTTGATTATAATTATAATTAAATTAATTAATTATCAATGGCTATTAGCGATGGCTCAATTTATCGTTGCTAATAATTTTGAAAAATAATTATTTAAATAATTTTAAAAAATATTTTTTAAAAATTATTAATATTAGTAATGATTTTTTTCATCATTAATAACATAATTTCATTGCTAATAATTCTATAACTAAATTTAAAAAATAAAATTACTTTTTATTAGTGATGGTAAAAGACCATCGCTAATAATTATTTGTCATCACTACTAATAATAAAATTTAATTAAAAAAAATAAAATTACTTAATATTAGCGATGGCTAACTATCATCACTAATATTGTCACTAATATCTATAGCGACGATATAGCCATCGCCACTATCGTAGCTAATAACTATTAGCGACAACTAAACTTCCATCACTAAAATTGTTGGTAAAATAAATTATTAGCGATGGCAAATTGCCGTCGTTAATTCTATCATTAATATCCATTATTAATGATAGCAAAAATACCATCGCTAATGTCCATCGCTAATACTCTATTTTTTTATAATGAGAGTGGGGACTTCAAGATTTTGAGTGTGGGTAGCCTTAGAGTTTAGACCTAGGATTCGGGTGGAGAGATCAAGCGCCATGAGGATCCGATCACCATCAAAATTTTTACACCACTTTCTCTTCCTCCAATCTAAGTCATCTAGTCTCCTAGAGCATTCAGATGATTAGAAGAAGGTAGTCGATCGTGATTGATGAAGATCGATCGTTGAAGGCTCCGACAAGGAGCTAGCACTTCGGTGGAGCTAGTCAGGATCAGGAGCTCTATGTAGACTGTTCGTAGAGACTGGATGATCGTGCGACTACATCATGATATGAGGAGATTCTTTTCAGTGATTTCAGATTACGAAGATCTTCTACCCATGCTTAGATATCATGTTCTGAATACGAGTTGATCAACAAATATGATTTGCTGATCGAGTGTATTTATTTTTCTCTATATATATATCCTAGTGTGGGGTTTCATGATCTGATCATAGCATGCATAAATTAATATTAGATTAATTTTAGCCACTCACTGTATATAAATTCAAAAAAAAATTAAAAAGCATGCCTAAAATCTTGCACTATTTTCAGTAGTGGTATCAAAGCACTAGGTTATGTGACATATTTTATATGTTAATTAGAAATATGAATGCTTACATATTTGATTTATATTTTATCCAAATAACTTCATAATCGAGGATGAATGAGCCACCAAGCCATTCAATCATAAGGGATAAGTATGATTTAAAGGCTATCTCCTCCTCTTCGATGAAGATCTCTTATGGTGGTAGGGGTACCACTGTAAACTCATTCATTAAGATGAACAGTGAATGAATTTTTTTATTAAAATTATTTTAATTTAAAAATTAAATATGAATGTATTTAGATTAGATCTAAAAAGTAGATTCATGATTTAATTTTTATTATTCTTGATTTTCTATTTAAAAGTAGCAATGGTTGTTGTTTATGAAATGAGTCAATCCATTTAAAAAATAGAAAATAAAAAACTATAAAAATATTTTATAAATTTAAAAATTATTTTTGAAATGCTGAACCCCAACCCATTAGTCTAAAACTTAATAAAAAAATTAAGTGCTATCTTGTAGGATCTAGAATTATGAATTAAAAATTCTAAGATAAAAGTATAAACTATGGGTTAAAGAGTTAGATGAATTGGATCTATTAATTAGGTTAGACCTAAGGTTAGTTAAAGAATGGACTTAACTAAAGTAATTAATCAAATTTAATCAAGTGTTGATTTAGATTAGATCAAGATCACTCTAGATTCAACTTTAATAGTTGTAGTTGGATAAGTCCATATCTTTAACAAGGATCAAAATAGACTTGATTCATGGCTAATTATAATAAGAAAATAGAGTATTAGCGATGGACATTAGTGATGACATTTTTATCATTGCTAATAATAAATATTAGCAATAGAATTAACGATAACAAAATTACTATCACTAATAATTTTTTTTATCGATAGCTTTAACGATGAAAGTTTAGCCATCGCTAATAGTTATTTACGACGGTAGTGACAATGATAATACCATCACTATAAATATTAGCAATGACAGTTAGCCATCACTAATATTAAATAATTTTATTTTTTAGTTAGATTTTATTATTATTAACGATGGTAGATAATTATTAGCAATGATATTTTGTCGTTGCTAATAAAAATAATTTTATTTTTTTAAAAATTTGGTTGTAGGATTATTAGCAATGAAATTATGTTATTAGTGATGAAAAAAGCTATTGCTAATATTAATAATTTTTAAAAATATTTTTTTAAAATTATTTAAATATTTTTTTCAAAATTATTAGTGAGAGTAAATTGAACCATCGCTAATAGCAATCGATAATTAATTAATTTAATTATAATTATAATTAATATTTTTTTAAAAAAAATTAAATTTATTAGTGATGGATTTTACGTCGCTAATAGTCAGAAATCCATCACTAATATGTATTAGCGATAGCAAAAATATCATCGCTAAATATCATCGTTAATTTTAAATTTTTTTCTATTTATTTTAAATATAATATAATTTTAAAATTTAAAGTTTATCTTCATTATTTATTATCTAAATAATTATCATTAGAGTATTATCATAAAATACTACCTTGATCCGATAATCCTAGCTATGTCGATCAATAAAATTTGATTTCGACGGTCACGAACGATCGCTTAATGATTTGATAGACAGAGATCACTAATGAGTTTAAAAATTTATAATAATAATTTTGATGATATTTGTAGCATACTATCAAAATTTTACTTCAATCAAACATCATTATCATGATCAATTTAGTATGGAATGATTTGGACCGTTAAATAAAAATGAATGATCAAAAGGCCAAACATCATCCGATTATAAGATAATTTTTTAGATAAATGGTCTTTGCTACTATTTTGATTATTTGTATAGTGGTGATCATAAAATTCAAGCCATGCATATATGAACGATCCAAAATTATATGACTCTTGATACTTATTCTTGAAGTCCTTAAGTAATTATACTTGTGCTTTTATAAGATCTACTTAACGTGGATGCATAGTTTATATATATGCAGTTTAAATTTTAGGATCATCACCATACCAATAATTAAAATAGTAATAGAGATCATTTATCTAAAAAATCATCTTAATCGAACATCGTTTGACCATTTGATCATTCATTTTCTATTTAACGGTTAAAATCATCCTATGCTAAATTGACTATGATAGTGATATTCGATTGAAGTAAAATTTTGATCATATGTTAAAAATATGATCGAGATCATTGTTGCAAGTTTTTGAATCCATCGGTGGTCTCTATCTATCAAATCATCAAGCGATCGTTCATGGCCATTAAAATCAAATTTTATTAATCGACATAGCTAGGGCTATCGGATCAAGATGATCTTTTATGATGATACTCTAATAATAATTATTTAGATAATAAATGATGAAAATAGGCTTTAAATTTTAAAATTATATTATATTTAGAGAAAAATTTAAAAAAATATTAATGATGGATTTTTTTACCGATGACATTAGCAACGACAAGTTTGCTGTCACTAGTAAAAAAATTTAATTATCTAATAAAAATGTTAGCGATAGATTCTTATTTTTAGAGATAGAGTTTCATCGCTAATGCTTTTACCGACGGCATTAGTGATGGCATGTTTGCCATCGCTAATAGTCTGCAACTTCAGAACAACCAAGAAAAAAAAATTTCACTCCCATGCTCATTCTCTCTCATTCCTGCCCCTCATCCTTCTCTCACCGACATCCAAACCTCCCTCACCCCCCAACCATCCTTTCCTACCTTCCCTTCCCATTCCTCCAGCATCCTGCGGCCAAGCTCTCCCTCTTCTTCCTCCATCCCGCTACTTTCGGAGCCATCCCTCTCCTTCCTTCCTCCATTCTGCCATTATCAGAGCCCTCCCTCTCCTTCCTTCCTCCATCTTTCCATCGTCGGAGCCCTCCCTCCCCTCTTTTCCTCTGTCTCGACACTGGTGAAGCCCTCCCTCTCCTCTCTTCCTCCATCTCGCCACCTCTCCTCCCTTCCTTCATCCCACCACCGCTAGAGCCCTCCCTCTCCTCCATCTCGCCACCATCGAGCCCTCCCTTTCCTTCCTTCCTCCATCTTGACACCGTCGGAGCCCTCCCTCTCCTCCATCCTACCACCACCGACACCATTAGAGCCCTCCCTCTCCTCCATCCCACTACCACCAGAGCCCTTCCTCTCCTCCCTCTGTCCTGCCACTCCTTCCTCCATCCCACCATCGCTGGAGCCCTCCCTCTCCTCCTTTCCTCCATTCCGATACTGTCGGAGCCCTTCCTCCCATCACCGATCCCCCTGCACAGTGGCTCATGGCCCCCTCCTGGCTCTTAATCCACGGTGCATCCCTCTTGCTTCGTCGGTCCTTCCTGAGCTTGTCCAAAAACTTTCCTCCCCCGACCCATCACCCCCCTCGAATAGAAAGGTAAATCTATGAATAAATTTTTTTTTGTTAAGCATGTTTTATATTTGGACTCAGATTATTCATTCGATTTTAATCGATCCAAAATAACTCGATCCAAAAATTGAATAATAAAAAAATAAAAATAAAAAACCAACTCGAATAAGAAAGGAACCAAACCAAAAATTTTGATTTGGTCCAATTTGGTTTTTTAATTTTTTTTTATAAATTTAACTATTTTTAATTATCTATTTTTGATAAAACATATTCAAATAATTATTATCAATTCATTGTTAGTTTGTTATATTATATTTAATTAAATTTAGGATCTATTAAATTTATTGATTGATAATTTTTTATATTAAAAATTAATAATTAATAAGTAATGGTATATTAAAAATTGATAAATCATAAGTCGATAATATTCGATCGTAAAATTGATCATTAAATTATTAGCGATTAATTTTTCAATCGCTAAAACCTTTTTTTTTAGTGAATTCCACTCCATCCATTTATTTTTTTGACTTGTTTAATCATTCACTATACTTTGTATTTCCTCATTACTTTTAAAAAAAAAAACTAACTTCTCTTTTCTTGTATAGAGCTAAGGTAGTATCATCATCGAAGAAAAAAATGTATATCAGATAATTTAACTTTAAGCAACTTATTTTTTTATTATAATAATTATTTTATTTAATTATAATATGTATGTAAGTTTATAATATGGAAATATAATATTTACTTTTGATTTTCAGTACAAGAGAATAAAAGAGTTATGAAAAAGTTGATCAATGTATAAGTTTCTAAAATAATATTATATGTTATATATCAGGACCCACGACTGTGTGATCAGCTGGGCTTGTTATTCAAATCATCACATAGATAATTCTATTAGTGAACTCTTTTACTTGTTTTAAGTTTTCATATTTAAAAGCTTCATATATTTAGGCTAAGCTTGAGTCGGAAAAAAGAATTTAGAGATTAAAAATTTAATCTAATCATCCAATTGATGGGTCGGAGGTATCTATAGTTCTGTATCATTGAATGAAATATGTAGGAATAATCTGTTTGAGAATCGAAGAAGGATATCGAAAGATACGCCTCTGTATCGAAAGATACATCTCTGTATCAAAACTTATGAATAATATTTTATTTTTCTTCATTTCAGAATGCTGGAACATCCGACTCTCATCCACCGACTACTGAAGATGAGCAGGAGGATGAGAAGAATGTTATTTGATTTTTTTTAATTTATATATAATTTTGATACATCATTATTCTATTGTCCTAGTGGAGCAGTAAGGAATACACCAGTATAGCAGAGGGCCCGACAAAATCAGGTTGCCCAGCTAGATCTAATCAAGCACATGGGTGGCTCCATCGGCACATATATTGTGGCTGATAAATTGTTAAAAAATCTATACCAAAACTCTTCACTGGATTTATAAAAATTCTTATATGTATGCTTTAATTAATTTAATTTTATTATTTACTTATTATAGATACGATAACTAATTCATCCACCAAGCTAGCCGTAGTTATGGGAGGCCACACACAGGTCTAAAAGGATCGATGATTATTTAGATTCTAGATCGCGATAAAAATTATAAACTATATTTATTAAGTTATTATAGAATCTAATATGTATATTAGAACTAATATATTTTTGAACTGTATAGGTGGATTATGCGGAGTACGCCATTGCGTGGTATGGTGATGATCCATCCACTTAGCCCATCCTTAACCTTAAAGGATGGCACAAGATCACCGAAGGTGTGAGTAGGAGCCGGGTCATAGAATTTGGTCACAGCTTCGACCCTCTAACGATAATCTTCTTTAGCATCCTCACAGACCTTAATGTCCTAGATTTGGAGCGATGACCATGTAGAGGAGGTCATGCAAAAGCTTCTGAGCCAGTGATCTTAAAGTTTGGGATTACCGTCCGTGATGTGGTCATGAAGGATCTTCAGGATCTACGACTGAGCGACCAGCTAGACTCATTGTTTCAACGATCTCGTCAGATAATTTTATTAGTAAACTCTTTTACTTATTTTAAGTTTTCATATTCAGAAATTTTACATATTTAAACTAGGCTTAAGTCGAAAAAGAGGATCTAAGGACTAAAAATTCAATCTAACAATCCAATTGATAGGCCAAGAGCATCTATAATTTCATATCATAGAATGAAATATATAGAAATAATTTATTCGAGAATCGAAGAAGAATATCAAAAGATATACCTCCATATCAAAACTTATGAATAATATTTTATTTTTTTTTGTTTAAGAATGTTGGGATATCTGGCTCTCATCTAACAGCTGCAGAAGATGAGCAAGAGGATGACGAGCAGGAGGATGAGGGGAACGTCACCTAATTTTTTTTATTTATATATAATTTTGATACTTGTAAAGCAGTATCTTGATATAAAATTATATAACTTATATTTTTAATATAATATATTTAATTTTATATTTATGATTATGTTAAATAGTTATTATCTTTTCTTAATAACTTTTAAAAAATATTATTATTTATCAGTAGATTTTAAATTATTTAATTATAATTTTTATAAAAAATAAAAATTATTAGCGATGCTAGATTGCCATCACTAATAATTTTTTAAAATTTAAAAAAATAAAAAAGATATTAGCGATAGCATTATAGTGATGGTATTAGTGACAAAAATATCATTGCTAATAGATTTTTATCAATTTAATTAATAAAAATTAAAATTTTTAGTAATAACATCTTTATCTCTAATACCGTTGCTAATAATAATAATTAGTGATAAAAAATTTTTAAATTAAATTTTATGGTGGTATTAGCAATGGCAAGATTATTAGCGATGGCATATGGACTATTAGCAATGGTGTTTAGCCATCGCTAATAGTCAAAATTCTTATAGTGTAAGCGGTTAAGCCTAAAATTACTAGATCGATTAGATTGAATCTAATTAATTAGTTGGTATTTAAGGTAAGTTTGGTAATCTAGTTTAGTGATTTTTAATTGAAAGCTACTCGCATTGATTCGATCTTTGACGAGTTAATGGCATATCCCTTTCATTGATCTCACTTATTTGACCAACATGATCAATTAGAATTTGATTAGATCACTTGATAATTTAAGCTAACTCATATCAATTAGAAATTAGTTTGATTGATTTCAATTAGTAAGACTAAATTAGATGCCCATAGACCGAATTGATCCTAGTCCTCATCTATTGACTTGGTAAAGTCAGTGAGAGAATTTGACTTGATGAAGTCAGTGGAAGTAAATTGATCTGTATCTTTTCTATCCTTAAATTATATGTAACCTAAATCCTCTAAATTATTAAGTTCTTAAAAATAATAAAGTTATAGGGATAACCGAGTCATAGCCTTTCATTAAGGTGGATGGCAATGAGTCCAATTTTCTAGATAGACATTGAAGGTGCCTTACACCTGGTGTTTATGTGGATATTGAAATTACTATTCATTAAATGATGATTAGATTGCACTCTCTGAATGGTGATCAAGTTAGCCACAGCTTTCCTCAGGTCTGATCATCGTTCGTTTGATGCACCAAACTGAATCATGTTAATGATTGGACCTAATCATACCTTTTTAGTGGAGGCCATAGCTTACTGAATTAGCTTCTAGGATAAAACTAAATTACTAAAAATTGTTTGAAGAAATAATTGATTATGAACCTACCGTAGGTACACACGGGTTGGCCAGAGCTTTTCTCAGGTCCATTTGTAATCTATATGGATTCTAGTACCCACTAAAGAGTTAGTGTAATTTCTCAAATTAAAGGTAGATGCTACCAATTTATAAAAATAGTAAGAGAATCTTTAGACTAAAGTCTAAGTCTCTAAGATTAAATAATTTAGGTACTAATTTGGCCTTGTGTTTTTCTTTCAGTTAAATAGAATGGCTAGTATTAGTCTGCTCCGTTCACTGTTGGACATTAACAAACTTATAGGATCTGATTTTAAGAAGTCTAGTATTGATCCTAATCAGGCAGATCCAAAGAGGAATTATCCTCTAGACTCGAATAGGCTAAACAGGAGAAATCAGCAAGAAGTTACTGGTCAAGGCTGTTATATGATAACATCTTGCAATTTCTCTATTTATGATACATCTCTCTGGGTATTAGATATTAAAAGTCTAGTTCGCATATGCAATTCGTTGCATAGACTTTAAGTTGGTAGAAAGTTTGAGAATGGTGATAGATTCCTGAATGTTGGGGATGAAAAAAATATTTCAGTCTAAGCATTAGGAACTCTTGAGCTTATTTTCAAAATAAATAATATCATTTTAAGTGACTGTCACTATTATCCATCATTTATGATGAACATAATATCTATAGAGCTATTGGCTCAGGATGGTTATTATTTGTTAATAAAAAAAATATTATGATATTATTAAGAATAATATTACAATAATGCAAGGATAATTAAGAAATGATATTTATAGTTTATCACAATCTATTAGTATAATGTACACCTCAAATAAATATTCAAAACTAGATAATATCACCAATGGATATCTTTGGCATGGTCGACTTAGTCATATAAATAAGAAAAGAATTAAAAGGTTAGTCAAGAAGTATATTCTTGACATCGATGATTGTGAATCGTTGACTACTTGTGAATCCTGCCTTCTTGGTAAGATAACCAAAACATCTTTTACTAAAAAGGATGAACAGACCACTGATCTTCTGGGTCTAGTACTATTGAAAAATACTTTTCAAAGCCAATCATCAGTCTATTGATGGTTGAGCTATATTATAAATATAATTAATTTATTAATTAATAAAATATATTTTTAGCATTTTCATCATAAGTTTTCATCTTCTAACAAACTCCATTATTGTGATGAAGTCCTTAGAACTATTTAGGTTTGATAAAAAGAAGATTTATCGATTAGTCCTTAAAACTGTTCACGATCAAATGATAGGCTATTAATAAGAACGATAGTGTCTATCGAGCATAGATCGTTGTATACCATATAGGTTGGTTGTCCTCTTAATCAAAAAGTATGAAGATCCTGGTATGGCATATAGGTGAGATAGAGGGGTACATCATCACTAAACATGACCAACTCCAGAGCATTCTGCTATCGAAAATATCTCTGATGGGATATTGGTATAAGTATTCCTTAGACCTGAGATCACCTCAGTGACATGCAAGCAACTTACTATGCTTTGGTATCAGACTAACTAAATTTCTAATTCAGTAATGAAAAGCTTTTGGGTATAGTCAAGTACTTGCAAAGTTGGTGTGTGATCAAGATGGAATAGACCACTCTAAGAGTTGGAGAAGAATGTATCACTGTATTTCAATATAACAAAACCTTGGCCAAGATAATCCATGAAATGGATTTGATATTTTAAAATACAATGTGGACAATGTAATTAGAGTTGACAGTTAAACTCTGAGGTGTCCTACGAGCATTTGGTCAAGGGGATGAATTATATGAAAACTATATCCATATTGGTTCTAAGGTTGTTTGTTTTACACATTCGACCTATCCGACCATCAGGTATTATTGCTAAATGATTACTTTGATGGGTATAGAAATTTATTTTTATGCTACTAGCTTAGGTTCAAACCTATGAGATCACATACATTAGAGCTCACAATCTGATTGGATGGTTGATCAATGATTAAGAATCATTCGAGGGTTAAACGATTAATACGATTGGTGTTTAACCTAGTACAAGTATTGCAGGAGGATCGTTTAGCAATTAGATTGCTAATTGGCTTAACTTGATTAAGTCAAAGAATTAATATTAAGTCTAATTGAATATGATTTAATTAGATTTAGTTTGGACTTGATTGGATCAAGTCCAATTGATTTATTGGATAAGCCAAATGCAAGGAAGAACTAGTCCTAATTCAACTAGGACTTGGGTCAACCCAATTTTCTAATTTGATTAGAAAATTAAATTAAAATTAAATTTAATTTAATCTAATTTAATTAAATTTTTAATTGAGTTAGGGCCTAATTTAATTAGGTTGACTTGATTTTAGTTTAAGTTGGTTTGAGAAATCACTTTGACCATATCATAGATGGAATCCTAGTAAAACTAGGATTCCACCTTGCACCATCTTAGCCCCCCATGCCCCATGCCCTCTTTCTCTCTTCTTTTTGGCATGAAATCTCTTCTTCTAGATATCTCATGCATGCCCCTTCTCTCCCTCTCTTTCTCATATGGAAATTAGGTGGTGGACCAAGTCAAATGTAGTAGTTTGTTTTGATTTTGGATTCTTTGAGATAGAATCCTAACAAACCACAACTTCTCCTATGTGTGCTGCCCTCCTCCCTATTTCTTCTCTAGTTTCCATGGTGAAAAGTGAGACATTTTGCATTCCAAAAGCCTGAGGTCCACACCAAAAAGAAAGGAGGGGGCGCCCAATTGTCGGTCGCCCCAACTAGTTGCCTATTTTGGTTTTTCCTAGTCTAAGAGTTTGACCCAATAAGGACTTCTCTATATCTCTCTATATAGGATAAATTTTGGGTTGATTTTTAGATATATTCTAGACCATTGAGAGACCTTTGGGGCATGTGAAAATCATGAAGGAGTATTGGGGTGTGGGGATTTCATAGACACTAAACTAGGTATCTAGGTGAGAGAATAGAGAAGAAGAAGAGGGTCTTCTTCTAGGATTATCTTGTTCACCTTTTTTCCTTCTCATTTATGAGATTATTTGAGAGTATCTTAGATCTATAATCTCTCCTCCTTCTTCTCATCTTTAGAAGAATCCAAATTCAAAAAAAAAAGTACTGGATAGACCGTCAAAGAAGGATCAGCATAGTACTAGCTTATTGTGCTGATTTCATACATCAGACTTCTGATCATGGTTCGTTGGCTCGTGTGGATGACTCCTAGAGGTCAGACATGTGTGCGGCTTGCAACATCATCCTCAAGCCTGGATCAGCAAGTTAGAATGTCTAACTTGCATAGGTAATAGATCTGATCTATTTTACATATCTACATTAAATGTAGTATAGATGCATGTTGATGTGATCAACATATTTTATTTTCTTTCTTATGTTTAATTTCTGATTTAATCTCATACCTTAATCATGTAATAGGATATTAGATCTAAGATATTCTCTAGTATTAAAAATTAATTTTGATTAATTTTAGTCTTCTGCTGCTTGATCTTGAAAAAGTTTCAAGATCTAGCCTTGAAATCCTAGATCTGGTTCCTTCAATTGGTATCAGAGTTAGGTTGATTATTACATGATTATATGTACATGTTTAGATTATTTTTTAGATTAGATCTAATTTATAATTTAATTATTAAATTTAAAATAAAAAATCATGATCACACAAACTGTTATAAGGTTGTCCTACTGTAAGGTTTACCCCTTATAGTAGAGATGTTGTCCTAGTTCGTGTAGATCTACTTCTTATCATAAATTTATTAAATATAATCTAATTTTATTTATAATTTATTAGATTTAAAATAATTTTAGATCTAAAAATAAAAATTTAGATTGTACGGACTGCTATAAGGTTATCCTGCTGTAAGGTTTATTCTTTACAGTGGAGAGATTGTCCTAGTACGTGCTGATCTAAACCATTGATCATAAAATTTTAAATTAAATCTAAGAAATTTGATGATCTGATTAAAAATATTTTAATCTAATTTTAATCATCATAAATATGTTAAATTTGATCTAAAATAATTTATGATTAATTAGAGTTGAAATTATTTCAATTACATGAACATGTTTAGATTAGATCTAAAGTAATTTCATGCTTATCTTACTTGCATATTGATTATGAATCAAACATACAACTTGATTAGTAGAACCATGTTATAAAAATATTTTACAAACATGAAAATCATTTTCGAAAGATCGAACCCCAACCCTCGCCCAAAACTTAATTAAGAATTAAGAAGTTGTTTGATTAGGATTTAAGATTATGAATTGAAGATCCTAAGACATAAATCATAACACATTGGGTTAAATGGGTTAGTGAGAATTAGGTCCATTAATTGGGTTAGACCTAGGGTTAGATTAAAGAATAGACTTAATTAGAGAATTGACTAAATCTAATCAATTATTATCTTAGATTAGATTAAGAATTCTTTAGATCAATTACAATAGTTATAGTTGGTCAAGTCCATATCTTTAACGTGACCCAAGATGGATTTGATTCTTAGCTACGCGGTCTAGCATAAACTGTTAGGTTGATTTAATTAAGACTGATTAAACTAGTTGGTGTCTAAGGTAAACAAGACTGATGATCTATAATTGGCAGTCCGCTTATCTGACCATTCCTGATGATGTCTAAGGCAAGCTTTGGTGGACCCTCCCATTGATCGAACTTACCTGGCCTCTTGGTGAAATTATGTTTTGATCGGATTACTTGACTATTCAAGCTGATCCATGTCAACTAGATAAATCAGTATGACTAATTTTGGTGCTCCTAGACCAGCCTATTAATGGTCTATCTTAAGCTGACTTGGTGAAGCCAGTCGGAGGATCATGACAAGCTGGTTTATCTGATCTTTTCTCTTCTTTAAAATTAAATCCTCTAAAATTATTAGATTTCTAAAATAAAATAGTTATTGTGATAACTAGATCATAGCCTCCCATTAAGTGGGTGATAATGGATCCATTAGTTGGATAATTATTGAAGGCCCAAAGGCCTGGTGTTTATCGGTTAATGAAATTATCATTCATTATATGATTTCTTGACTGTATTTTTCTAAATGATGATTAAGTTAGCCAACTAAAGTTGAGCCTAATCATTCATTAGTTTGATAGACTAAGTATGGTCATGTTAATGGTTGGACCTAACTAGACCTTTTCAATAGAGACCAAAGTCTACTGATTAGAGACTGGGATAAAAAATTAATTACTAAAAATTATTTTTAAAAATAATTAATTATGAACCTATCCTTAGATGTACATGGGTTGGCCAACCAAAATTAGGCTCGTGTGTAGTCTATGTAGATTCTAGTATCCATTAAGGAATTAGAATAATTCCTCAAATTGAAGGTAGAAGCTATCAATTCGAATAAAATAGTGAAACAATATTTTGATTAAAATCTAAATCTTTAGATTTAATGAATCAATTACTAATTAGGTTATGATTTTTTTTAGGCAGATATGGTCACTTTTCTATCACTTCGATCATTGTTGGATAATGATAAGTTTGTGGGACTTAATTTTGGTAGCTAGTAGCAAAAGTTGAAGATAGTCCTGGAACATAAATGGATCCTGTATGTGTTGATAGATCCTGCATCTAAGGAGCCAGCTATCAATGCACATGGAACAGTCAAAGATACTTACCAAAAGTGGCTCAATGATCGAACCATGATGTACTGCATTATGCTGGCTGTCATGAGTGATGAGTTCAGTCGTAAATTTGAGATGGCTCAATTAAAAGATATACTTCAAGTGTTGGAGGATTCTTTTGGCACACCCGATAACGTTGAAATGCATAAGACTAGTTGTGACATCTTCAATGCTAGGATGCGGGATGGTGCCTCTATCATTGATCATGTACTATACATGATCGAGCTGATAGAGCGATTGAGCAAACTCGGCTTTTTCCTGCATAAGCAGCTTGAAAAAGATGTAATACTGAAATCACTGCCCAAGTCCAATCTCATATTCTTCACTCATTTCAAAATGATAAAGCCTGAAATAGACTACCACGGGTTACTGGGGATGCTTCAGAACTTTGAGAAGGATCACTAACTCTACAAGGAGTCAGTGAACTTAATGGAAGGTTCATCTTCTGGTACTCGATCATTTAGAAAAGAGAAGAAAAATAAGAAGAAGAAAGCAAAGAAGGTGCAAGAATAGACTGGGACATCTATGCAGGACCAGATCAGGAAGATCAAGCTCAATAAGAATCAAGCTGAATGCTTCTTTTACAAGAAGCGGGGGCACTAAAAGATGAACTATCCTCAGTACATTGCCTCCCTAGATCTGAACATGTAGAGAAAGAAGCAAGCTATTGCTGGACAAGATATTTATATGATAACATCTTGCAATTTCTCTATTTATGATATACTGATTGGGTATTGAATACCGGTAGCCCTTACCATATTTGCAATTTGTTATAGGAATTATAGGTCAGTAAGAGATTCGAGCAAGGCGAAAGGTTCCTAAATGTTAGAGATGGAAGATCAGTTTCAGTTCTAGCTTTAGGAATCCTGAAACTTGTATTTGAGTCCCATACTGTTGTTCTTAGTGATTGTTATCTTTATTCCAATTTTTTTTTAAATATCATTTCTGTAGATCTTTTGGCAAAAAATGATTATAAAATTTTAATAAGAAAATAAGTTTGTAATATCATTATGAATGGTGTTATTATTTTCTATGGATATTTGAACAATTGTGTATATATACTATCACAACATGTTAATATAGTCTATTCAACTATCAAGCATCCTAGATTAGATAGTATATCAGATATCTACTTATGACACTTAGGCTAGGCCATATAAACAAGAACAGGATAAACAGGTTGACTCAAGAAAAAATTCTCGAAGTTAGTGATTGTGAATCACTTCCAACCTGTGAATCCTATCTTCTTAGTAAAATGATCAATTAAGTCATCTTTTACTAAAAAAGATGAGAGAGCTACTAGGCTCTTAGGTCTAGTATATATAGATGTATGTGGATCAATGAGCACAAGTGCTAGATATGGATATTTTTACTTCATCACTTTCATAGATGATCTATCCAGATATGGATATATCTATCTGATGAAACACAAGTCGAATTCATTTGAAATGTTCAAATGATTCCAAAGTGAAATAGAAAAATAAATTGGAAAGAGTATTAAAACTCTTCAGTCTGATCGAGAAAAATACCTTTTCGATGAGTTTCTCACATATCTGAGAGAGAATAGGATTTTCTTTCAATGGACTCCTCCAGGAATACCACAGCATAATGGTGTATTTGAAAGAAGAAATCAAACTCTATTAGACATAGTTCGATCCATGATGGATTTTGCCAGCTTATCGATATCCTTCTAGGGATATGCACTTAAATTGACTTGCTATCTGTTAAATAAGGTTCCGAGTAAGTTTATAGTTAAGACTCTATATGAGATATGGATAGGACATAAGCCAGTACTTTCACACCTTAGGATTTGGGGGTATCTGGCTTATGTTAAAAGGTTAGTTACTGATAAACTTGGACCTAAGTTTAACAAGTGCATATTCATAGGGTACCCAAAAGAGACCAAAGGATACTATTTCTATCATGCTGATGAATAAAAGGTGTTCGTTAATCCTAAAATAATTTTTTTGGAAAAAAAAATTCTTGGTGAAGGAACTGTTGCCTTAAGGTTGAACTTGATGAAGTTCAATAGATAGAAAAATCGACACCTATAGCTGAACCTGAGATAGATTTGATTAGATCAGATTCAAAGCCTAGTGTACCTACACCATTAAGATGATCCAGTAGAGTACCACATCACCCAGACAGATACTATAGTTTCTTGATTTGGGATGATGATCCCATCAAACTCGATGAGAATGATGAGGATTCGATCATCTATATCGATGCTATGCAGAGATTCGATTCTAAAAAATGGCTTGAGATCATAAAATTCAAAATAAAGTCCATGAAAGTCAATGACGTGTGGACATTGGTTGACCCACCTGAAGGAGTTAAACTCATTGGGTGTAAGTGGATCTTCAAAAGAAAAAGGGGCACAGATGAAAAGATGAAGATCTATAAAGTCCATCTGATTGTTAAGAGGTATCATTAATGTTATGGTATTGATTATGACGAGACGTTCTTTCCTATGGCAATGCTTAAATTCATTGGATAATGTTTGTGATAGCTACCCATTTAGACTATGAGATCTGACAGATGAATGTGAAGATAGCTTTCCTAAATGGAGAGTTGACTAAAGAAATGTATATGATACAACTTAAGGGGTTCACATTCATAGATGAGTCCAAGGTGTCCAAGCTTTAGAGACCCATTTATGGATTGAAGCAGGCATCTCGAAGTTGGAACATGCATTTTGATAAGGTTATCAAAATGTATGGCTTCGTTAAGAATGAAAAAAAGTCCTGCATTTATAAATGGGCAAATGATCCAGTAGTAGTATTCCTTGTCTTGTACGTGAATGACATTCTCTTAATCGAAAATGACATCTCCACATTGTAGAGAGTAAAAGTTTAATTGTCAGCTCAGTTTTTCATGAAGGACTTGGGTGAAGCATCCTACATCCTAGGGATGAAGATCTATAGGGATAGATCTAAAAGGATGCTTGGGTTATCCTAGTCCATATACATAGATACCGTGCTGAAGAGGTTCAGCATAAAAAATTTCAAAAAGAACTATCTTCCGATAGATCATGAAATTTCTCTCTCTAAGAAGGATTGTTCGACAACTCCTAAAGAGAGAGAGCATATGAGTAGAGTCCTATATACTTTGATAGTGTGATCTATTATATACGTCATGACGTGTACGAGACTAGACGTAGCATACTCACTAGGAGTAGGGAGTAGATACCAGTCTAAGCCTAGAGAAAACCATTTGAAAGTGGTTAAAATCATCTTTAAGTATTTGAGAAATATTAAGGATCAATGGTTGGTTTATGGCGAGTCAGATCTGAAACTTGTAGAATCTATAGACTCCAACTTTCAATCTTACCATGATGACAGTAGAAGCATGTCGGGATATATCTTTACTCTAAATGGTGAAGCCATCTACTGAAAGAGTTTCAAGCAGCATACTATGGCAGACTCTGTTTGCAAAGCAAAGTATATCACAGCATCAAATACTGTGAAGAAAGCTATGTGGCTGAGAAAGTTTATCACCGAGCTCAAAGTAGCACCCTTCCTAGATGGTCCGATCCTGCTCTACTGCGATAGTACTGGTGCCATAACTCAGACAAAAAACTAAAGGCACATTAGTGGATGAAGCATATTCTACACTGCTTCCACCTGATCCAGGAGATCGTAGATCGACATGACGTCGATCTTCAAAAGATTGATGAAAAAAAGAATCTAGCCGACCCCTTCACTAAAGCCTTGGTGATAAAGAAGTTCGACAACCACAAATCGAAGATGGATATTAGATACTATGCCGAGTGGCTTTAGGATAAGTGAAAGTTATTAGAAAATATATCCTAAAGCCAATCGTCAGTCTGTTGATGGTTGAGCTATATTATAATTATAATTAATTTATTAATTAATAAAATATATTTTTGATATTTTCATCATAAGTTTTCATCTTTTAATGAACTTCATTATTGTGATGAAGTCCTTAGGATTATTTAGATTCGATAAAGAGAGAATTTATCGATTAGTTTTTAAAACTGTTTACGATCAAATGATAGGCTGTTAATAAGGATGATAGCATCTATCGAGCATAGATTGCTGTATATCATATAAGTTGGTTATTTTCTTAACCAAGAAGTATGAAGATACTTATATGGTATATAGGTGAGATATAGGGGTCCATCATCACTGAACGTGATCAATTTCAGAGCATTCTACTATCGAGAATATCTCTGATGGGATATAGATATAAGTATCCCTTATATCTGAGATCATCTCAGTGACTTGCAAGAAACTCACTGTGCTTTGATACCGGACTAACTGAATTTCTAATTCAGTAACGAAAGGCTTCTGGGCATAGTCAATTACTTATAAAGTTGGTGTATAATCAAGATGGAATTGACCACTCCAAGAGTTGGAGAAGAATGTATCATTATATTTCAATATAGTAAAACTTTGATCAGGATAATCCATGAGATGGATTTAGTATTTTAAAATATAATATGGACAGCTTGATCAGAGTTAACTATTGAACTCTGAGGTGTCTTACAAGCATTTTGGTTAAGAAAATGAATTATATGGAAACTATATCCATATGGGTTCTAAGGATATTTGTTCTATACATTCGACCTATCCGACCATTGGATATCATTGCTAGATGATTATTTTGATTGGTACAAAAATTTATTCCTATACTACCAGCTTAGATTCGAATCTATAAGGTCACATATATTAGAGCTCATGATTTGATCGGATGGTTGATCAACGATTAAGAATCGTTCGAGAGTTAAACAATCAATACGATTGATGTTTAACCTAGTATAAGTGTTACAGGAGAATTGATTAGTAATTAAATTAATAATTAACTTAATTTGATTAAGCCAAAGGACTGAGATTAAGTTTAATTGAATATGATTTAATTAAATTTGGTTTGGGCTTGATTGGATCAAGTTCAATTGATTTATTGGATAAGCCAAGTGCAAGAAAGAACTAGTCCTAGTTCAATTAGGACTTAGATCAACCTAATTTTTTAATTTAATTAAAAAATTAAATCAAAATTAAAAAATTGGGTTAAGGTCTAATTTAATTAGATTGACTTAATTTTGGTTTAAGTTGGTTTGAGAAATCACTTTGACCAAGTCATAGATGGAATCTTAGTAAAACTAAGATTCCACCTGGCGCCTCCTTAGCCCCCCATGCTCTCACGCCCTCTTTCTCTCTTCTTTTTGGTGTGAAATCTCTTCTTCCAGGTATCTCATGCATGCCTCTTCTCTCCCTCTCTTTCTTATATGGAAATTAGGTGGTAGACCAAGTCACAGGTAGTAGTTTGTTTTGATTTTGGATTTTATGAGATAGAATCCTAACAGACCACAACTTCTCCCATGTGTGCCACCCTCCTCCCTATTTCCTCTCTGGTTTCCATGGTGAAAAGGGAGACATTTTGTGCACCAAAAGCCTGAGGTCCATGCCATAAAGATAGGAGGGGGCACCCAAGTGTTGGACGCCCAACTAGTTACCTATTTTGGTCTTTCCTAGTCTAAGAGTTTGATCCAACAAGGACTTCTCTATATCTCTCTATATAAGATGAATTTTGAACTAATTTTTGAATATATTTTAGATCATTGAGAGACTTTTGGGGCGTGTGAAAATTAGGAAGAAAGAGTATTGAGGCATGGGGATTTCATAGACACTAAACTAGGTGTCTAGGTGAGAGAACAGAGAAGAGGAAGAAGATCTTCTTTGTTGTCTTGTTCACCTCTTTTCCTCCTCCTTTTTGAAATTATTTGAGTGTCTCAGATCTATAATCTCTCCTCCTCATCTTTGAAAGAGTCTAGATCCAAAAGAAGAATGTACTGGATCGACCATCAAAGAAGAATCAGCATAATACTAGCATACTATGCTGATTTCCTACATCGAACTTCTGATCATGGTTTGTGGGCTCGTGTGGATAACTCCTAAAGGTCAGATCCATGTGCGGCTTGCAACATTATTCTTAAGTCTGGATCAGTAAGTTAGAACATCTAATTTGTACAAATAATATATCTGATCTATTTTATATACATGCATTAGATATAATGTAGATGCATGTTGATGTGATCAACATGTTTTATTTTCTTTCTTATGTTTAATTTTTGATTTAATCTTATGCTTTAATCATGTAATAGGATATTAGATCTAAAATATTTTTGATATTAAAAATTAATTTTGATTAATTTTAGTCTTTCACTGTCTGATCTTGAAAAGTTTCAAGATCTAGCCCTAAAATCCTAGATCTGATTCCTTCAAGTACATAGTGATGTATGTGGATCTATGTATATAAGTATCAGAGATAGGTAATACTACTTCATTACATAAAATGATGATCTACCTAGGTATGAGTACATCTATTTTATGAAGGATAAATCCAATTCATTTGAAATATTCAAACGATATCGCAATGAGAAACAACTTAGGAAGAATATTAAAACTCTTCGGTTTGACCGAGAAAGTGAATACCTTTTCAATGAATTTTTGACATATCTAAAAGAGAATGAAATTCTCTTATAATAGACCGCTCTTGAAATGCTACAACATAATGATGTGTCTGAAAGGAGGAATTGAATCCTATTGGACATGGTTCAATCCATTATGGAATTTATGAGTCTGCCAATTTTTTCTAGGATTATGCACTTAAGACTGCTTGTTATATTTTGAACAATATTCCAAGTAAGTCTATTACAAAGACTTAATATGAGATTTGGACTGGGCGTAGATCGATACTCTCTTATCTTAGGGTTTGGGAATGTCCGACTTATGTCAAATATTTGTAGGTATAAAAGCTTGGATCTAGATCTGATAAATGCTTATTCATAGGATACTCCAGGAAAATTAAGGATTATTACTTCTACCTTATTGAAGAGCAAAAGGTATTCGTCAGTAATAGGATAGCCTTTTTGAAAAAGAAGTTTCTAAGAAAAGGAACAACTGCCTTTAATATTGAGCTTGGTGAAGTTCGATAGATTGAAGAATCGACATATTCTAGTGAATCTATAGAACTAGATTTGATAAGATAAACCAAGAGCTCGTTGTAGAGGTATACTTGAGGAGATCTGCTAGAGTACCACATCAACTAGATAGATACTATGGTTTTTTGATCTAAGATGGTGATCCTATCGAATTTGATGAAAACGATGAGGATCTAATTACCTACATGGATGCCATGCAGAGGTCTGACCCCGATAAATGGCTGAAAGCCATGAAATTCGAAATAGAGTCTATGAAGGTCAATAGTGTATGGACACTGGTTGATCAGCCTGAAGAGGTAAAACATAATGGATGTAAGTGAATTTTCAAAAGAAAAAAGAACATAGACGAAAAGATGGAGATCTATAAAGTTTGTTTGGTTGCTCAGAGATATCGTCAGTATTATAGTATTGACTATGATGAGATATTTTTTTCGGTGGCAATACTCAAATTTATTTGGATTATGCTTGCAATAGCAGCACACCTGAACTATGAAATCTGGTAGATGGATGTGAAAATAGTTTTTCTAAATGAAGAGTTGAATGAGAAGATATATATGATACAGCCTATGGGGTTCACATCCACAGATGAGTTTAAGGTGTGCAAGCTTTAAAGATCCATCTATGAATTGAAGTAGGCATTTTGGAGCCGGAATAAATATTTTGATAAGATAATCAAAACGTATGGCTTTGTTAAGAACAGAGAAGAATCCTATATCTATAAATGGGCTAATGATTATGTAGTAGTATTTTTTGTATTATATGTGGATGATATTCTCTTAATTAAAAATGATAATCCTGCACTACAAGGAATAAAGATTTGGCTGTCATCTTAATTCTCCATGAAAGATTTGGGAGAAGCTTCCTATATCCTAGGGATAAAGATCTATAGAGATAGATCTAAGAGGTTGCTTGGATTATCCCAGTCCATATACATCGATACCGTGCTGAAGCGATTCAGCATAGTGAATTTCAAAAAAGACTATCTCTCGATAGGCCATAGATTACTCTCTCGAAGAGAGATTATCTGACAACTCTTCAAGAAAGAGAGCGTATGAATAGAATACCATATACTTCAGTAGTGGAATCTATTATGTATGCCATGATATGTACGAGATCGGATATGGCATACTCACTAAAGATAGTAAGTAGGTACCAGTCTGATCTGGATGAGAATCACTAGAAGGTTGTAAAGATAATATTGAAGTATTTAAGAAATACTAAAGATCAATGGCTCATCTATGGAGATGCTGACTTAAAACTTATAAAATATAATGATTTTAGTTTTCAGTCAGATCATGATGACAGTAAGAATGTATCAGATTATGTTTTTTATCATGAACAATGGAGTGATCTGCTGGAAGAGTTTTAAGCAACACACTGTGGTCGATTCTGTGTGTGAGATGAAGTTTGTCGTAGCATCCGATACCGTGAAGAAACCTATATGGTTGTAGAAGTTCATCAACATGCTGGGAGTGGCACCCTCCTTGGATGATCCAATTCTACTTTATTGTGATAGCGCTGGAGCCATAGCTCAAGCGAAGAAGTCGAAGGCGCATCATTATACCAAGTATATTTTGCATCACTACCATCTTATATAAGAGATCATGGAGCAAGGTGACATCAAGCTTTAGAAGATTGACGAAAAGAAGAACGTGGCTGATCGATTAACTAAAGCCCTCAAAATCAAAGAGTTCGATAATCATAAATGAAAGATGGATATTCGATACTGTTCTGAATGGCTTTAGTTTAAATGAAAGTCATTAGAAATTATATCCTAAAGCCAATCATCTAGATCGTAAGTGGTTGAGCTAAATGTAAAATATACTTAAATTATTAATAAATAAAATTATTATTCTAGCATTTCATCACTTTTGTACATCTTTTTTTAATAAACTCTTCTGTGATGAAGTCCTTAGGACTATTTAGTCTCGACGAAGGAGGATTTGTCATTTAGTTCTTAAACTTATTCGCGATCAAATGATACATTGTTATCCAGAATGACAACGTTATCGAGTGTAGGTTATTGTGTGCTATATGCATTGATTGTCCTCTTAACCAAGAAATATGGAGATACTGATATGGCATGCAGATGAAGTATAGAGGTATATTTTACTGAACATGATCCAACTACAGAGCTTTCTGCCTCAAGAGTTGCTCACGAAGAATATGGATATAAGTGTCCCTTAAACCTGCGATCATTATAGTGACTTGCAAGCAACTCACTGCATTTTGGTATCGAACTACCTGAATTTCTAATTTAGTGATGGAAGGCTTCTAGGTACAGTCAAGTACTTGTTTAATCGGTGCATAAGTCAAGATGGGATTGACCTCTCCAAGTGTTGGAGTAAGTGCTTCACTGTATTTCAATTTAACAAAATCTCGATTGAGATAGTCCATATAATAGATTTTAAAATTTGAAATACAATGTAAATAACTTTTTCAGGATTGACGGTTAAATCCTAGGTCATCTTTTGAGAATTAAGATTAAGGAAATAAATTATACGATAACCATATGTCATAGGTTTATGGATGTTGCGTTGTGACTATTCGATCTATCCGAACATCGGATATCATTGCTAGATGATCACATTGATTGATACAGAAAATTAGTTCTTATGCTACTGACTTAAGGTTTGAACCCATGAGATCATACATAATATAGGTTCTTATTTGATCTGATGGCTGATCAAGAGTTTCAATGGTCTGGGACTCTATGGTCAAGAGTCCTGCTGGACTAGGACTCTATGACTAGGAGTCCCACTGGACTGAAACTTTGCCTTCCCGAATTTCACTGGACTGAGACTTTGATATTATTAGAGAATTAATTAGCAATTAAATTTTTTATTAGCTTAATTTAATTAAGTGATGAGGATTCGATCAAATCTTATTGAATTAGATTTGATTAAGTTTAACCCGATTAGGTTATGAGATGACCTAATCATTAAGACAGATTCGATCCTGATTTGATCAAGATCTGGACTAAATTAATTTCTAATTTGATTATATTTTAATTAAGTTGGATTAAGCCTAATTTTGTTAGGTTTATCCTTGTCTAATTTGGTCGGAATAAATTGATTTAGATGAAACCAATTTGGACAAGTCAAATTAGATTTAATGTTCAAACTTCCTTCTCCCTGCACCTTGACTTTTTGACCCATGCTTTCTCCATGCACATTATGAATGTGCATGAGGTTTTCCATGCCTAAAGTAGAGTTGGCACCTTCCTTCTTTCTCTCTTTGATCTGGTCCAAGAGTTGGATTGGTACAAATTAAGTTGAATTTTGAATTCAACTTAAAGTGGTTGGAGGTTGGAACCAATCCAACCTCTCAATCTTATCTACTTTCCATGTCCCATATGGAATTATTGCATATTTTTCTAGAATTGTTTAGAGTAGGCACGCAGAAGGAGAGTCCTTCTGGTCATCACCCACCTGAAATGGACGTTAGAGATGGATAGAGGCCACTTGAATTTAAATTTAAGTGGGAGGTTGAAAGTTCAACCTCCCATCCTTATCCCATCTCACACGGATTTTCCATCCATTTGGTCACCCATTTAAGATGAGAATTTTTGGGCATGCATGATGGTGAGAGAGCCTTCTGGAGAGAGAATTTTAGAGTGGGGACGCTACATTTCGGGCATGAGAAAAGTTCAAAAAAAGAGAGAATGAAACCCTTGCGCCATAATTCTTCTTTCTTATCTCACGCCACATTTTAACTTATTTTAAATGGTGTGCATGTAGGAAATTTGAGAACATATTTCTTGGTGAAATAGAGAAGGTACGAGGATTACCTGGGCATGAGTTCAAATTGTTAGAAAAATCTTAAGAGTGGGGACACTAGGGTTTCGGGTGTGGGTAGCCCTAGGGTTTAGATCTAGGATTTGAGTGGAGAGATCGAGCGTCCGATCACTACTAAAATTTTCATACCACTTTCTCTTCCTCCAATCTATGTCATCTGATCTTTTAGAGCATTCGAATGATTAAAAGAAGATAGTCAATCATGATCGATGAAGATCGACTATCGAAAGCTTTGACGAGGAGCTAGCACTTTGGTGGAGCTGGTCAGGACTAGGAGCTTCATGTGGACTGTCCATAAAGACCGGACGACCGTGCGGCTATATCATAATGTAAGGAGATTCTTTTCAGTGATTTCAAATTATGAAGATTATCTACTCATGCTCAGGAATCGTGTTCTGAACACGAGTCGATCAGCAAATATGATTTGCTGATCGAATGCATTTATTTTTCTATACATATATGATATGTCTAGATCCTAGCATAGGATTTCATGATTTGAATATAGTATGCAGAAATTAATATTAGATTAATTTTAGCCTTTCGCTGTACATAAATTTGAAAAAAATTTTGAAAAGCATGTCTAGAATCCTGCACTATTTCCTATAGCAAAGGCAGGGTTGAGGGCTAGGGCCTTCGAAGAGTCGACATCGAGCTCATGCTTGAGCTAAAGGAGCTTCTAGCAAAAGTAAAGGCCAGCATCATTGTGGCTAGTGGAGGAGGAGGAGGAGACAGCAGATGAGAGTAGCTAGTGGGGAGTGAAAGCTATCTTAGGATTAGTTTTGAGGTGATTCAGGGGAAAGAGGGAGAGTAGGGAGCTATAGATGAAGAGCCATCTTGTTCGTGTGGGAAAGGTGGACTATTGGTGATGACAACCTAGTTACCATTGTGGACTCATCATTTGATCGGACGATCTTGTCCATTGAATGGATGGATCCAATGAATCAAAATCTTTGTTCATTTGCCTTATTTGGTTCCTCAAAACCAGAGGCAATGCCTTGTAAAATAAGGTCAAACCCAGTTATGAAACAAATCAAGAACAGCCCAAGCCCATGTGTGAAGGGCTCATATAATTTGATGCAAAATATAAAATAATTTAAATGGCTTAGTGAGAACTTTCTGATTTCATAACAAAGTACCCAATGATAGGTAGAAATATGAAAGTCAAAAGTGAATTATAGAAAGTTCAAAATTTAAACTAATTTATGCTTTGCAGCAGCTAAATTGCACCTCTGGGGTCCTTGACAAGTAATTTACATAAGAAGAGGATACTTCTCATGTATTTTAGAATTAATCTTGCACCTGCCATTTCTACAAGAGATTGCTAATACTCAAATTGAGTTTATCTATAAGGCTCTGTGAGTATATATTTGAAGCTTAGATACTTATATAGGGTTAACAAATGTAAGTATCACCTTCAAGCTAGCTTTTTTAGACAAAACCTAGATTCTTATAAATAATATTAAAGATGATCCGGCTCAATCCACGTGGACTAACGAGATACTATAATATAAGCCTTTTTTTAGATTGACCGTAAGTTAATTATGATATTTGTGATTGGTTTGGATCCATAGCTTAATTAGAATACCAAGTCTTAATGGAGAGTGTGTAAGAATTCCGTAAGCATATGTTTCTTGCCATATTGATGGTGCATGGTATAGATTTTGCATGTTTATGTATAGCTAAGAAACACAAATAAGATGTTTTGACTCACCTTTTTAGATGAGGTCACAGATTATTATGCTATTATTCCCTACCATTCCTGGCTTGCGTCTTCGTGCATCCTTTTTTTGCTTGATCAAATTATCAATGAATCTTGTACTATTTTCTCTAAACATTTTAAGGTAATTATTCTTTTTCATGAAACATCAACGAAAAGATTTTGTATGGGTATATTCTCAAGTAGCCAAAAAATACTAACGTCCGAAATGTGCAATCAGAAAAGTACAATTTAGAAATCAAAGTTAGAAAAAATGTTTCCCCATCTTGGAAGGAAAAAATTCAAACCTTCAGTTTTGTCAGCACTCAATTGATAGTGGCTAAAACAGGTTAACAAGGGATCATCTAAATAATATAATTATAATCTATTTGAATTGAATAATTTACTCATCCTCAAAAAGAAAATCACGAAATTGACTGAAAAATGCCAATGTTGGAATTATCTTTATCGATCAAAAGACATCCTGGTTGTCCATAGATGGTGTTATCTTCTAAAAAGAATATAAAGAAATGGATCAAGAACAATGGGATCGCACTCATCTAATAACTTATGTTAAGGATGTTTTGCTGAATTTATAATATAGTTTATTATAATCGTTACAACTACATGATGAGATTTTTTTACAGCATCATCTCAACAACTTGAGTAGATGAGGTGACACAACCACATGATGGTCATGCTTACATATTTAAAACTTGTAGCCAAAATTTCAAATCCAAATTTAAACTTTTTAACTTGCTTCATTATTCTCTCTTAATCTCAATGGTTGATCGTAAACGTTGAGACTGGACTGCAGATATACCATGGGGGACCAATGAAGAGGTTCCATTGAGAGAAAAAAGGAATCTACTACTTGATCTCTCAGAGAAATAAAACTCTTGAAGATCGATATGGCAAAAAACTTTATTCCTGACAAAATGGAAATAATCTTGATATGCTTTGTCTGAGTATAAAAGATTGGATTGATCATAATATGTTACACCCATATCGTCACAGCATAAAACTTGCTAGTACAATAGGGAGGAAGACACCAACTTCGCACGAGATTATATGATCGGTGTCATTGTATTAGTAAGGCAGGATACTCGGTCTTGGTGCTCAACGGAGCAACTAAGTGTAAAGAATGGTTGATCTGATCATCCTCATCATATTGTTCCTTTGGAGAAGGTCAAGAATATACCTTTGTTGTGAGAGGAAAAGAACGTAAGGATCGGTTCAATGCTAAGAAAATAATTTAGCTTACTTGATGGTAAAATCTGACCGAACAGCGTTAAGCGAAGAATCTGTGACACCATTGTTGGAGCTTACCATGCTCAAGCTATCTACATAAATGAGAGCCAACATTTAAAACATGAATCCCGGCTCGGTATGAACAATGATGTATCTGATTTAGAATTAACAAATATAAGCTCCAGTAATCAGGAAAAAGGCAGAGAATAACAAGATAAATGTTGCCTATTTTAGATCGTAAGGAGATTTGTGCAACTTGCTAACATAAGAAGGATATATACTCTGCATGTACAATCTGTTTGTGGTCGAACCATGAAAACATCTTTCTAGAGAAAACCATGGAGAAATGCTTTTCTAATGTAAATTTGGATTTGGTGTTAAACATGAGAGATGGAGAGAGAGAGAGAGAGAGAGAGTAACTTGGATTGTTGTGGTTTTATAACTGGGCTGAATGCATCTCCAAAATCTACTCCAAGTTGTTGGTTGAATCCTTGAGCCATTTAATTCCAAAAATCCATGTCATTTAATTCTAAAAATTCATTTACACCAGCTCAGTGTTCGTAGCAGTATGCCTTTCTGAATACTTGATAGCAACTAAAAATGAGGCTGATGCAATCATATCACTGGAATAAGCAACGCTTAATGCTTTGGATGGTGACAACGTTGTCATGATGGTGAGTTTGCATTTGGTAGGGAAGAGATGATGGAGTTGGGTTTGGTGGAGATGAAGCGGTAGGTGATAAAGGTGGATGGGAGGATACTTCTGTTAAGGTTGCGGATGAATGACCCCGGATAATAGGTGTGGTGGGACTGTGAAGAAATGGTAAAATTTAAGATTGGGGTGGAAGGGTGATGGGGAAAAAATATTTGAAGTGGTGGATAGCCTTGTAGAGGACGGTGGTGGAGATGCAAATGGAACGATAAGCTCATCAAATATCATGCATGGTGACATATAAATATATCCATTGTAATGTTTAAACATTTGCAATCACAGTGCATTTGATTATACCCAAACTAATTAACACATTGTTTGGAACCAAAATCCATCTTATTTTTCTAATAGTGAAGCAAATATGGCTAACATGCATACTCAAAAGTTTTAAGAAATGAACGACAAGGTTTAATATTGAAAACAAACTCAAAATGTATTTAATCTGGCACAGCAGGAGATTTTAGGTAATTTATTAGAAAAGCATGTTGTTAACCTAATTTTTTCAAGACATGAAGGAATGGGCCATGAGAACAAGATAAGTTTCCATAACATCATAATATTTTCTCTCAACAAAATTATTGTGTTGATGTGGATGGAAACAAGAAGCCGTGGGATTATTCATGAACACCAAATTAGAACACAAAAATATTAAAAAAATAGAGAAGATCAAAGCATACCTTGAGAGCCTTGACCACTCATTGATGATCATTGTAGCAACATCATATGGAAGAAGAAAACACAACAAGAGGATAGATCTTCCTCTTCGATTTTACCTTGACGTTAGCCTCCTCAATGAGATAGGTGCCTTTTAGGGGTCATTCTTTTGTAGGTAAAATATTTACCTGAAAATCTATATTTTCCTAGGTAAATATCTTTCAGATAATATTCAGGCAAAAAAATAATTTATGTATGTTCTTTTATATTACTACTTTCTTGAGTTACTTCAAAATTTTTTACTCATGTTCTTTTACATTACTACTTTCCTGGATAAGTTGTTAAAATTTATCCATTTTTTCGATAATATTTTTTATGCTTTTTAGATTTCAAGAAAGTGGATGGCTGAGTTATTGAGCATTAAATGATGAAAATATTAGAA